>JAUOBX010259182.1:0-11458 GCA_032360705.1 Eupentacta quinquesemita
TAGTCTGTATTCATTGGAAGGCCTGGGTATCACTTGAGGTGGTGTGATGATGCGTCATTCTCAGGTGTGTCGGGTCATCAGGGATATCCCATTACTGGACCAATTCTATACCTGAGATTCGTGGAGACCATTGAAACTTGGAAAGTTCCTTCGGGCACTATATGAAATGACACCTGGTCTAAACAAAGAGGTGTTGAACGAGGCGTTACTTATTATCCTTTATTGGTCAGCGTATAACATTTAATATCCTATTACCATCTAAAACTGGGCGGAGAGAGAACTATTTCCTTTCTGTCCCCACCCCTCTCACCTTTGTTCTATTACTATATGATTGTGTTGTCATCAGGCGTTGCCTGGATGAGTCTGGATTTTTTTGTCAGCCGTCAGCGTATAACATAATTATGATATCCTATTACCATTTAAAAATGGGTGGAGAGAGAATATTTACTTTCTGTCTCCTACACGTTTCCCTAACCTTCACCTAAAAACTCGGAACACTTGCATCCAACCACACCTGACTTATTACTATATAATTACAGTATGTTGTCATTTAGTCATTAGGCGTTGCCCGAATGAGCCTGTGAATTTGGTGTTATTTAGTTAGTTAACGCAAACAAACATATATAAAGGTGAGCTTACGTATGCGTGATTCATTTCGATAGCTCAGATCGTGATGGGCGCATGGGATACTTGAAATGAGCAAATACCCGCGAGTTGGTAGTCATTTGTTTTATCCTGTTCAATTTGTTCAGTCCTGGATTAGGCAGTTCAGCAGACCGTGGGACGGTCTTGTTTCAGCACAGGAATTGGTGGCGGTAGAGGTAAATTTGCGAACTTTTCTCATTTTCTATCGTCTTCAGGGTGGAATGTTGGTGTCCTCTGAAAGTATAGGCCAGGTGACTGTCACGTTGTCATGTTACAGTGAATACTGGTGCTCTCTATTATTCAATAGAGGGGGGCAATTTTATCGTGTTCGGAAAAATCGAACTAATTCCACAGAGCTGTGCCTACCGCTCTATACTAAACTGAATTGAGTAAGCCAATTCACGGTTCTAAATGCGCATGCTCACATCGGCTTAACGTTCGGGGAAAAGTTCACACATCGTCTCATCGTGACGGGGTATTTTCAAATTGCCCTAACCCGTTGGGAACTATAATGTTACCTAGTTTTCGAGTGTGTGGGAAATATGAAGTTTAGTGGTCAACGTTTTCCTGATTATCTTCGAGAGAGTTTCGAAAGATTGCGCTGCGCCGAATTGACCGATATCTCCATTGAGGTGTATACTGTTTGTGCGGTACGGTATCCCGTTATTCCTTCGGTCTTCGAGCGCTCTGAGTTACATCTGACATCGCTCATTGATAGCATACATACAGCTGTTAACGGGATTATTCAATAACCTCGTTAGTATACAGTGCTGACATACAGCGATGATCAACACTAGGCCTATGTCTCGCTTATCGGCCCACAACCCATGGACCCCCGTCGTGACGTCACTCTGCGCATGCTGTCATTCGGGCCCGTGGGAACGCTCGGCCATCCAAATTACTTCCACACCAGCGAGGCGGAAGTGTCGTCACCAGAGGGACGGATTATAGGAGGAGAGGGGGGGGGCGGGGAGTCATGTGTGACCCAGGTGCGTGTGCGCAACAGATGGGATGGGACTGGGCATGGGTAGTTGGCCCGTCGCTATTGATCGTGTGTAGGGTATGTTAGTGATCAAGAATCGGGCTACACCAGTTAATGAACTCACCTACTTGTGACTGGTAGACCTATGGAGTGAGCACTCTATCATGAGTGAGCACTCTATCATCTCACTCATGCAACAGTAACTACCGCGTGGGAAGGAGGGATTCCAAAAATGATTATTGGGCGGGAAAATCCCGTTCAAAAACGCAGTTTTGCCAGTCCATATCTCAGCGGCTAAGGCGCTAAGCCTGAACTCGCATCGGGCCTATGCCGAAAACCCCCTCTCTGAATTTAGGATTGCCTCTTGAAGAATGACAAGTCTACATAGCGCAATCTCACCCTGACTTGAATTATGACGTGCAATAGCCTAACATTTGGCGATGAGATTTACCTAGTGCAGTAATTTCTGTTTAGTGAGTGAAAATGACCATTTAACATCGGAATGAAGGGAGGAGCCTAGTGAATATTCCGATGCCTTCGTTTATAGCTTGACTATGTGATCATTGTCCGCACCTTCCTCACTGACTGCAGTCATTAGTTATTTAATTTAGAGGCTGAATGACCTGGTGTAACAATGCCAATCTACCAATACAATAGAACTGACATCGACTTGTCGACGAAGAATGCGGCTGCAACGAGTCTATACTCTATATCTTTAGTCATTCAGAGTAATTTTGGAACAGTAAGGAGTGGACGATATCACAGAATGTTCATAGCAGCACTTATTTATGGAAGTGTGATACTCTAACCCAACTCTCTTCATCTCATTAATTACTTTTCACAGTTGTTAACATTCTGTAGCTTCGCTATAGAGTTAATACATCGATAAAACGTACCCGAGCCTAATACATCTGGGTATGCGGGTATGGCCTATGCACAAGCTATAGTGAAATAGTTTGCCAACAGTAGATCTATCAATGCACTGAACGACTGTCCTGAGACTCATCCGCCAATGTCTGATCAGACGATGTCACATTACCGTTGGCTGGCTCGTATTTCGCAATATGAACTAACATAATTAATGGCGGTTCATTGTCCTTATTTTAGTAGCCTTCGCTACGATTTTAATCATCCTTGTTTAATGCCATAACGACGTGGGGCTGGGGCCATTGTTGGTTGCCTATCAGTGCCTATATATACTTTTCGTTGGTAGCTCAACTACATACACAGGGCAACTAGTAGCAGTGTATAACAAGATTGCGAGACTGACGAAGCAACATGGCAATAGCCAACTGACTTCCAAAACGTATGACAGCACCTGATTTGATTCATACAAAAAATCTACCCAACATTCATGGCACAGCCATGCACGAGACTGGATGTAAAGTAATCACGTGGCACCAAAATAACTACAACCCCCGTTTTGCTCGTAACTGGATTCTTGTGGATACATACTGAATCGTGTTGAATTTACGTGTCAAAGTCCCTAAATTGAATTTCTTCACCAATTTGGAGGTAAAAGAGCGATATTGATTGATGACATGGCTTTTCCCTGTCACCCAGCCCTGCCCTGCCCATCTTCAATATCATTGATCCGACAAGTCATTGATGAGGAATTTCTCTATGCCATAGAGTATAAATGTTAATATACGTGTATACAAACTACAAAGTGCCCCTGAGGATTGAACCAATCTCATGTATTTCTGAGGTCCCTCGTTACGATCGAACAGAAAACAACCTACATAGCCAGAAATGTGGGGACACATCGTGCTGTTTTGTTTGACGGAAACGTCACCACGCCAGCGTGTTCTTCATTGTGCGGATACAATAGACAGGAAAACAAACAATCGTTTGTGATATGCTTGCTTTGTCTTACCGAGAGTTCATGATATTTCACCCGATTGTCCCCTAATTGCGCTCGCGAGCATGCACCATTAGCCTAATTCAGACTCCCACACATCACTGTACAATGGGCCAATATATCCCATGTATCATCGTGAGTAAGCGAATCCGCCTCGGCTTCCCCCGATTGCTATCTTTGTCTTAGCTCTAGTACGAGGGAGAACACGATGGCATTATGATATAGATATCACTACAAACGAACGTTGCCAGCCCTCAGGGGTATATTCTGTTGCGTTAGTTACACAATATTTTTTCGCAAAAACACGGTCTTCTATATACCGGTAACATATCCGGCAATGATAACACCTTTAGCCCTGACAGATCTAAAACAACTTAAACAGTGTTTTATTACTGTACTGCTATCGCAGTTACACGCCAACAATCTCAAGAAATATAAAAAATCATTACGGAATGAATAAATTATATTGGTGCATTATATTATTTGATTACTCGTATTTTCCCCATAAGCTTAGTATTTATTATTGTAGGCTAGTTTTGGATAATGGCATGGGCTGGATCACCATCAAATAGTTGGAACTGCCCAGCAGCAGGACCTACTGCTGACCATTACGTTACACTACTCCCCTCTTTTCTCCAGCCCATCCCATTCCAGTGGACAGACATGTAATGAAGCCCATGTGTATGTTCCGATCAGTTGCATTGACTTCGTTGATTCAATTCAGCAGTGACCATTCAAAACTAGCTATGGAACATAGGCATAGATTTCGTGACTTCGTGTATGGACTTTGCTTAATGGCTGAGGAATCAATCGAACATGCCGGCTATATAGGATGGGCAGGAAAGTGCAATTAGTTTAATATTCGTAGTCAGTGTTATGGGAGGAAGCTCGAATCAAGGAATGTAGACTGTAGGGTATATATGTAACGAAGTGTGTCTAGGGGAAATAATCTGTTTACTCAAGTCGGATTTGTGCATTGAATAGACTGACTGTCTGACTGTGCAAAGAAAGCAACCGCGCGCGAAAGCGCCGAAAGACGTCATTTAGCGACCTATAAACTGTTGGGTCCATAATAGATTAGTCAATATGCCAACAACAATGTTAGTCTAACAATGGCATGTCAATTACGCTACCGTTTAGTAAACATTGTTGTTAAAACAAGACGTGTATTGTTCTCGGTGTTAATAGGCCTAAGCATAGCCTGCCGCAATCACTTCAGCTTTGAAAGGCAACTGATGTTCAAGGACGACAATGTGTATATGGAGGTCACGGACCAATACAATGCGGAGGAGGAGGTCATTACACGCAGACAGCAACATACACATCAACTTCCACTCATTGTGAGCAATCGGGATGAAGCACCTTGCTCAAGGGTACAACGCGACTCGAACCTATAATCTCCGGGTTACAAGACCGACGGCCTAGTCATTGTGCCACCACACTCCACATTCATGTGTTTAGCATGTAGAGGTCCTGCATGACCTTTGTTTTATTTAGGATATAACTTCACAAAAAATTCCCCGCATGATGGAAACCGTGACCTATGTAGTCGTTAGCGGTATAGACCGTTTGTCAGGCAACACTAATAGTAGGCTGATAATCCGGCAGTATTGTTCTTCCAGGGACCAATAAGGAACCAATTGGGTTATCGAGGAAGTCCTCCACAGATAATCCTACAAGGCGCGAACACGTGCTATCATTGTATGTGAGAATACCGGGGACCATTACCAGCAGTCTTTGGGGATTTTATAACCAACAAGAAGAAACGAAAACATGGAAAATGGGGACAGGAACCAAAATTTAAAAGGGGTTATATTGACTCACAGTTGACACCAGCGAAGCCACACTTGTTCAAGAAGTATACTCGGTATTTAAACGCATGTAGACCTGTATGTTTAACTTTTAAATACGTTTAGAATATAAACGTGTTTCCGAGGTGGGGCAAAAACGTGTTTAGAAAAGTTATAATTTCTGAATACTGTCTCCATAGTGTGGAGCCCCAGTAACGAGCCGCACGTCTGCGGGAACCGCTCGCTGCTCGATTCTGTTCAGCTGCATATGCGGCGCTGTAGCGGTGTGGAGGGCACCTTTTGTAATAATTTTGTTCCCGCTCGTCCCGCAGACTGCGCTGGGCTGTGTTCGATGGCTTGCTTCAGTCAATTGTTAATTTGATAGTAAGCATCCGTTTGACTGCGAATACAAAAACTTTAAAATTGGATTATGGGTAATTGTAGTGGGGTGGTAGTTCCGCACTAAACTGCACTGCATGCGTATGCATGTATTATCCGAAAACGCGTGTGATATTTCGCGTTAATTGATCAGGGGGCACACAATACCGAATAATGTTCAACCATCCGAAGGTGAACATAAATCTATCATTCTCGCACATGTAATTAACAATACCGACGGTCGGTCGCTCCCGCCGGGGATGACCTAACTGCCTTATAACACCTATATGGCCTCCTGTGACGTCACGATAGTCAGCCAACGGAATCGAATGGAATATCTCTGGATCGCTTGCCGCCTTGGGGCAGTAGGAGGGAGGCTCTGGTATATTATTTACCTTTAATTGATAGGTGGCCAGACAGCGGGAATAAAAATAACAAGTCGGCACGCTCAGAGACTGACGCAAACCGAAGGACAAGAACGGTCGTTAACAATTTCTTTGCGCGCCGATTACATTTCCCTGCTTGCTCATGTCTTCCCTGAAAAGAACAAATTTACCAACGGAGTGGTATCCCTTTCCAATTAATTCAGTACGGAGCAATTAGTAGGCAAGAGAAGGTCTTGACCAGAATATCATTAATAATGTAACGTATTAACTATTCTCCAGCGTATCAACTCGACACCTTACTGATGCACTCAACTGCTCAATGTAGGCCCATGCAATTCGCTACTTTAGTCGTCCTCCCTAGAGATGTAGCCCCCACGTGCACTCACTGCACTGCACACAACAATGTTAATTAATTGGATTCCTAATTAACATTGTTATACTCAGTTACTTGGTGTTAATGAACCTTGACCTTAATGCCCGAGTACAGACGCTGACGATGTCACAGCATGTTAGTATTAACACTCCGCTGAGTAGCATAGGTTAATGTTGCTAACAGTCTGTGTCATCGCCATAGTGGTAGGCCTACACCCGGAATATTCCAGATTCAGATGTTGGCGACTGTCACTACTCCCACGACGAGTGATCGTCTCTCTCCCCTAGCCACTCCCGTCAGAGGTGGATTTACCCCGAGGGAAGGAGACTCCTCATTGGCGGTGAGAATGAACAAATTACTGCCAAATCACCTTCACGTCTCATCAATAGCCGTGTTCCCGCGCTAAGTTCCACCTTAGCTCTACCTATCTCGCCGGGAGCAAGAAAATATGATATCGCAGGATGACCAAATATTTACACATGAGAACTTAAACGACGTGCTCCGACCGGCTCAACGTCGGCTTTAGGACATGACAGACAGTATTTATCTTGGGCATCATCGGGAATGTCGGATGGAGTCCGGGAAGGGCTGGGACTGGGAGGAGGAGGCAAGTGACTCTTGCGAACAATCGAACGAGTCGGAATGATAATGAATGTCGGCTGTTCGGAGATTCCTATTCTTAGGCCTTAATCTGTTATTATAGGGTCCTGAATCCTGACATTTTAGGACTGACAAATACAGGTTTACCGGTCAGCCGGTTGACTTGATGATGATGATTCTCGACCACGGATATTGAGTTTATCATGGATAGGTTGTATGGGTACAGGTAGGTAGACCAGCCAGGGCGATGGAACCAAACTGTCAGTGCAGTATGTCCTGGCGTGTCTTCGTGGTTAGGAATCCGAGAACACACATAGGCGAAGGAAGACAATTTTGAATGAATGTGGGCGACACGTCGACATTAATGTTTAGAGATCCTAAGATCATTTTTTTTATCAGAACACCAAATTTTAACACCGCATGCATGTCTAAGAACTGGTCAGTGATTTGCCTCCGAACTCGTTTACACATGGGCTGAGAATAACCTTCACCAATGCTATTTCGAATACTGTATTTCGGTTTAAAGACGCATTATCGTCTCGTAGCTGCGTTTGCGTGAAGTCACGACGAAAATCCCTCGCTTCATATCCACTGATCGATATCGAATATGGATATCGTTACAATGATAAGTCAATGCGAAGTTTATTACGATTGTACTTCCTAATGGACCCGTCCATTATTCGCCGAGTGTTCTGAGACAGTACCAAATGAAACGATGATGTGGGACGCGATAAATTCTAGTAATAAATAATGTTTAGGATCAGTCCCGATACACATTGGGATTACTTTTTTTTTATCGGATATCATGCATACGGTCAGACGGTCACGGTGGCGTCGAATATTTGAGTGGGGGTTCACGATGACACCCCCTCGGTCCCTCCCCCTGAATGGTATATGACCGAGCAACTAGTCGGGCATGATACAGAAATCCTGAAAATATTTTGGCGTAGCTTAGGCCAATGTTTCATCAGCTGATGTGTATTTAAACGTTTCGATCCTCCAGAAATTGGTCAGTTCTTCAACAATGATTTGTTATTGCCTCTAATATAACACAACATATCGGTATAGGGGATAAATAACTGCTCGCGAGGCTTCGGTGTCCTGTTTCTATTTTTGCATCTATTACAGAGTTCACTGCAAACCCCCCACTGCATGATTGTGTACTAGCGTAACAGTTTATCTTGAAAACATCCTATAACCTAATTGAATGCTGGATTGCCACCTGTACGTGATGAAATTCCAATGGATTATTTTGAATTGACTTATCACAGTAGCTTTGTTGTGTCACTGTAGAAAACTCCATAGAAATAGCGATTAACGAAGTGAAGCCAACAGTCGATTTTGATAATAAAAACATCCGTACAGGTGGTTTGGGCCGACAGTACAGCTTTTGTCCTGAGGGTCTTTTGGGAGCACCGTATTCCTGGAAGGATATTTCAACCATAAGTCAAATTGCTGGGCGGGTGCGTCTACAAATATGCCTAACATGAATTTGTTGTCGTTTGAGGGTGTCGTTAGGCGTGCCCATCATTCGGAGTAAATACGAACGATTGGTCACATTTATTGCCGGAATGTCATGCTCTCGCGATTGGGAATTGGCAATGAAGATTTGACCTAATTACACCCCCCCCCCCTCCTCCCCCTCTCGCGCCGGCACACGCACACTCAAAGAAAACTGCACGTTTCGCAGATGCTTGGTAAGCTATACAAGTCTACACGCTTTGAAGCTAAGACCTTACCAGACCAACCCTCTGGAATAGCGGGAATCGCACCTGCAGGAACCACTCCGTTCCAATCGTCACTGACCAGCTGATACCGGCCACTGATACCGGTCACTTTTTGCTCGAAGGTTTACAGAGTACTTTAATGCACTGACTCACACTGAGAAACTTCAATACCTAGAGTTGGTACTTTGTAGGATGGCGAATTTCACCTACAGACAATACATTGTGGTTTCTAAACGAATTGGTCCTACATGACAATCATCGTGCGACAGAACTGCTGGTAGAAACGAAAGGAGGAGGGGCCACCTGCTATTTGGGTCACTCATTTTCACAGAAATCGTCTAATTTTATAGCCATCCCCGGCGTTCTGGTAATAGGCTTATTTTGTTTTTGTGCCAGTTTGTCGGCTGTATTTTTGTCTTTGGCATAATGCAGCTATACGATTATACCACCAGCATTATACTAAATATGTCTATTAGTACGGCGTCGTATATAAACAGGTCACGATCAATCTGTAGAAGCAGGAAAAACAATTGAATAGGCTACTATTGCGACAATCTTATCGTGACCTATGATTCATCGGCTTTTCGCGGGATTTGAGGACGGAGGCGGAGATGTGTCGATACACCATAGGGAATTATGATGTGGAGGAATGTCACTATTGATAGCATTTAATGGCATTCATGCAGTCGGATCGCGCCTTCGCAGATGCAAATACTACGCAGGGAGATTGGATCACAGAAACGTGATATGCTATACTCCTCTTCGTATTTTGTTAGTGAATTCACGGTCTCTGGCGGCCCAGGTTTGTTGTTCGGGGGAATGATATTAGTTTCATGAATATCCAAGACAGTAAAGGAGACCTGTTTTCTGCAGTCATCTGCTATATTATTAGCTTAATTCTAACCAATTAACGAAATCGCATTTAGGCGGAAATATTCACAGATCGTCCCCATGAACAAAAGAATGGAAAATAAAATAAAATTGTCGATCTAGATCGAACACGCGGAATGAACATGTTTCGTTACTATTTGTTGTATTTTGTGTTTCCAGGGCCTTCAAGAAAAACAGTCCTACTCACTGAAGAAGTTACCCTGTACAGAAATAAATAAATAAATAAATGAAACGGTCACCACGTGTGTCGTAGTCCTATATCTAGGTTTCCCTTCCCAAACAAATTCATGCAGTTCTTATTTCACTTATCTGTGTAATCTATTTTGTCTGTGAATGCACTCCTCTCATGCCGACTAATGATAGGCCTAACTAATCGCCCGCTTTTATTCACTCCACTTCACAGAATCTTTGACGCGATGTACTGCCCCTTACGACCACCCCTGACCCTCCTATTGCCCGTATTACTGCTGATATCGAGGGCACGCCTCTCCACATGCCAGAGACTCCCACAGAGAGACGATCTGCTCTGGAACCAGGTCAACACCGACGATATTATACAAGACAACAGCCTGCTGATCGATGGCGCAGAAATGAAGGCGCACATACGCCCGCCAGACGTACAGAGGTGAGCAATTTTATGAACTCTTGCGGGTTGGAAGAAATGTTAGTCTTCTGATCATTGGCGCAGGAATTAGGGCGCATATACGCCATCGGACGTACAAAGGTGAAACACTTTATTAACTCATGCGGGTGTGAAGAATCATCAGCCTTCTGATCATCGGCTCGGGTAGGTATGAATGCGCACATACGCCCGTCTGACGTACGAGGGTGAGACACCTTATAAACTCCTCCGAGTTGGAAGGGCATGTCAGCCTTCTGATCGATATCACAAAAATGAGGGCGCACATACGCCCTCTGGGCGTGCGAAGGTGAAACACTTCACGAACTATTGCCGGTTGGATGAGCATGTCAGCCTCCTGATCCATGGCGGAGAAATGGAGGCGCACATGCGCCTGCCAGACGTAACTTGCGAAATGGAGGGGTTGTATTTTGTTGGGCTGCTCCGCGATTTTCCATCTGGCCAAATATTCACTTGCAGTCATGCATCCGAGTTCTGTCATAACAGGAATTTTCAGTCCGGATAATAAATGTGACTAACCTGACTAATTACCCCCGCGAAAACAATACTTCTGATTGTTTAGAGTAATATCGCCAACGCGCAGTCTCCAAAATGGTGCACTGCAGGTGTCGTAGAATTATTATTTCCGCCAAGTGGTTATCGGTTTGATCGTACGCATATTGTTGGTTTTAATTGAGGCTCGGAAGGTTAACCAACATGGTATTTTTTGGTCGTTAATCTTTCCTAACGTGTGATTGTCAACGGCAGTACATAAGAGGCCTTTAATCTGTATAACTACATTAGCCGATTCTGTGTCGGCGATTTTAATGTAATAAAAGTGTGTTAATTGCGATACCTCCATGACTGTGTATGAGCTGTATTCACCCGTAATTGAATGAGAATGACATCACAGAAACTTGTCCCTTCACAGGAGTTCCTCATCGAGTATTCTCGACAAAGGCTCAAGTTTCACCTATCACAAGTATCTCGATTCGCACCCTATTACGTAACGTGCGACAAATAGGTTAGGGCATGGAAGC
This sequence comes from Eupentacta quinquesemita, assembly GCA_032360705.1. Lineage (NCBI taxonomy): Eukaryota > Metazoa > Echinodermata > Holothuroidea > Dendrochirotida > Sclerodactylidae > Eupentacta > Eupentacta quinquesemita. Next base: position 11,293 of record JAUOBX010259182.1, read on the forward strand.
GTGTTTCTATAGAGTGTGGTGGTCCCTCCTCGAAATTTTAAAGAGTATTATAGGCAGATAGGCTAACTGTCGACACTGCACACCGATAGTGAACTAGACATGTGCAGGCGTTAAACCGCCCACGTGTATCCCCGGGGTTAATATGGATAGTGACTTTCATTGATTA
>JAUOBX010259293.1:0-11458 GCA_032360705.1 Eupentacta quinquesemita
AAATTAATTTGTGGAGTGAATAGGTATAGAGGTGGGCATGGACGTTCAGTCATTGCAATTACTATCATTGCTCAATATTCGCAGCGAAAAACTAGGGTTGATCTTTATCAAGCTTACATGCTGCTGAGGTGACTAGAAGTGTTCTCTGTCTAGGTGAAATCTACAGCAAATGACTAATGTATTTTTTTTCCCTGCGTTATTCGACAACTTACTGTCGTACATAACTTGGGACAATGTCGTTATAGCTATACCTTGTTTGAGTTTCCCATGTGGTTTCCTAACTGGCTTCGTCTTTCTGGTTGGCCCTCTTCGTATGACAAATGAAAATTAGACATCGTCGCTAACACACAAGCATATATTCAATAATCGAATGAAAACAGAATAGATCTTCGGGTCTTGTTGGATGCGCTCTTGCCTCTTACAAATTTCAGGTTCAGGGTTATTACATCGGATCAGGTTTCATTGATTGTGTGGTATTGGCATCATCACGCCTCGACTATAACTGGAAAAAAAATGACGTCCATGTGTTACATCAGTGCGAAATCACCATTTATCTAGCTACACTTTTTCACAATCATTTTGTTTGTATCTGGGGTAGGTCAAATATTCGAAGGGTTTCCGTCAGTGCAGAATGGTTGAAGTTAGTATGCGTGTATAGACCAGGGGATCAGTTAAAACAAAGTGCTGCTCATTGCGTTCTCTGACCCGAATCCTGACAGAGACACCGTATCAAAAATAATGCAGGTGTTTTGAAACAGGCGTTCCGTAGTCATCGTGTAACTATTGATGACTAGCGCCACCCAACACGCTGACCACAACCCGGAGGGGAGTACTTTGTGTGAGGAACGAATGTAAACAAATCACCATTCGGCTTGAAATTATGGATATGTCGTAGAACTAAAATTCCTACATTGAATATATGTCAACTTATTTCAAGTAAAATGAACACATCTTGAATATACGAATTTTATTTCTCATTTTATTCATATTTTGTAGGCCTTTTTTTTAATATCAGTACCATTGCAACGTACAATTTCATATATTATTGCTATAACGATGTCATAAGTTTATAAACAATACGGGTATTTACGGTGAACGTGGGACAGCAGTGCTGACTCAATTAACTGATTACTCAACCCTATAAACAACCTATGAAACCAAGTTATCTGATTATGTGGGTATATACGCTCTAACGATTTCAACTCGCAATAATTGACGCGATGTTTCTAAGCGAATGTGTTACTGGGTAACGCTTCTGAAACTAGTCTGTACAAATTACCAGACACAAATTAATCGCCGAAGATATCCCTTGGGTAGCTGTCCGTTCAATTGATGTGAGTTTCGTTCAAACAAAGTAGATCAGACATCAGAGAGAACGCGCCTTGTCGAAGGTCATCAGCTGAAATAACACTCTCCGTCGAATTAAGTACGAGGAATAATTCTGGCCGAGTTGATGGATGCGAGTAGTTATTGGATGAGGTGAGAGTTATCAAAATATGAGATAGAGCCTATGGCGTCTGATGATAATCCCAGCTATATCGGATTGAGCCAATCGATGTACTGCTATTGCCCATTCTTTCGTATAATTGAATATCATGTGTGATGGAGTTTATTCTAATTCCTCATAGAACTGTAGTACAAGTTCTACACACTTTTTCACACTGTGTTCACTTGCGATGTAAAGTACTGGAGCAACTGCCTATAACATATTGACTTGGATACTCCTCGTCAACGTCTCCGTAAAAAGAATCTGTCCAACCAAAACACTGGGAAAGAATAGTGATTATTACTGCGTGATACTGAGAGTGAGATCACAGTTGCAATATACACAACTTACGAGACAACATGCTACGAGCACAACGTCTTAAAGTTGAGACATTCTCCCAAGGAAGCGAAAACCTTTGTACATGGAGATGGTGCAGTGCTAACGAGTGCGAGTGGGTTCAGCAGTGCCCCTGGTAAATTACGAACTTGGTGCTAGTATAAACGAATATCCCTAAAGCCCTGACCGAGTATGGTCACCTAGACAGGCATTCCTGTTAATGGGGAGGGCAAGAATCTGAATTTGGTTCAAAAATTGTGTTGTCACCCCAGCAGGAAGACTTCCAGATAAGAACTGTACTAACTGACTAACGAAGAAGAGAAATCTATAGGCATTGACTCTAGATGGGATGATGTGGTAGTCTTAGGTATTGGGTAACCTTCCTAACGTTGCTGTTGGTTGTAGACAAGTCCACTTTATATCAGTCCGAAGAAAATGTTACATGACACTTCGTCGTCACATGAATTCCTTAACGCGAACAATTCGACCACGATGAAGAGAGAATAAATATGAAGTAGGAAGTGTCCACAAATTAATGATACTTAAATATCCTGATTACTCTACTCGATAACTATGGACCTCAAGTATGTGTATTGATGTACATGCAGCCGAAGTGCTCATGAGACTTTAAGAAGGAAGCGTGTGGATGATTCACAACGCAGTTGTGAGCTACAGTCGAAGCTGGAATTACTCGACAGGAGCACAAAGAGGCGGGCAGCGATTGCGATTTGATTACGTGATCGTAATTTGACGTAACTCGATTTGATCCATTAGCAAATTGCGACAACAACACAAATTAAATAATTATGTGTGTTCCATTAGCACACGGCTCGGGAAGACTCCAGTGAACGAAGCAATTAGGAATAAAATATAAGGCAATGGCGATAGTTCCACTGTTGGTAATTTTTCCCGATCGTAATAGTTCAAATATTTCACTGATTGAACTTGTTATTCACTGAGGAGCCGCCGAGTAAACAAAAACAGGCTCAACGAATGTGAATAATGTTATTTGTAAGCGGAAGCGACTATTGCTGTTCATTGTGTGTATATAATATTCCAGCCTGCAGGTACGAAACCTGCTAGTTGGGGGTGAAGGGCGCAAACAATGACAGCACAACATCAACCGTTGGCATTGGTCATTGTCTTATGTCAACAAAATGTTTCAGTCACGTTGTTACATTGGAGATCACTATTTTCACCGTATATTTTTTGTTCTTCAACTCCACTCATTCTCATATATATTTACAAGTTCTAAACTTACTGATGTACAACCAATTGATAGCAGAATTCTACGAACCTCGTAGATCCACACGGCGGACTACACTAATAACTAGACATGTGCAGGCGGGTAAACAGCCTACGTGTGAATCCCCGCAATAATTATGAATATAGGAAAAATCCATGTTGATTTGACCTCCGATGACGTTTGAATGGCATCAACTATACATCGAATCCGACAAAGTTAGGAAAAACGCATAAATCACGCACATTTGACCTCCGGTGACCTTGAAATGACCGCCATGTCTATTAAGACTTCACCACCATACCACACTACATCGTGCCCAGCTATACTCCTACAAATACTTACAAGTCTATGTTGAAAACTCATTTCTTCGAGCAAGTTTATGGTTGAGTATTGTATTCATGCTATTTCTTCGATTTTTCCAGCGCATTGAGCTCCGGGATCCTGGTGGAAAGAAATGTATTTCCGATTCTTCCTGGCACTATGGCACTTCCAGGACAATTTCGTTGAATTTAATTAGGCTGATGCAGAATAGTGCAGCTCGAAATGTAATGGACCTAGTTCGCTAAGGAAGAAACGTGGGAGCGCACGCTGCAAACAGTACTTTTGGCTGCAGGTGCTCATGATTCCGAAACGTTGGTCTGTTCCGCGCTTGAGTAGCCTCAGCATTCAGTCTCCACCTTTGTTCGTCTCGGGCAATTCAGCTCTAAAATCGAACATGCACTATTTTTTGCAAGAGTCAAAATGTAAACATCTTACTGTTCCTTCAGTTAGCGATTTAAGTCACTAAAGCGCTCAAACACTTTGAAACATAAGTGCATAAGTACGTTTAGTTTTGCTTACTTTTTTCAAAATTTCTACATCTCTGTCGATAGAGATATTCCTTCAAATCCTGATCGATCTGTTTTTCAAATGCAATTTGTGATATACAAAGGGTTGATTTGTCTCCCAGGGTCCCAGTACACTTCAATACCCTGATTCATATTTCATCATATTCATGTTTGTATTCCCGATGAATTAATCTTGCAGATAATAACGTAAATGAATAACCTGTCCTCCTTACTGTAAAGTGGAGGTCAGTCATTTAATTAGTAATTACCGCAACAGAATTGTCATTCACAATAAGTTGTTCGACTACACATCGTCGAACAATTGAATATAATCTTCAAGTAAATTCTTTGCACGTACGCACAATGAATACCAATAGAGTTACTGACGTTGATGCGTTGTCAACGACTTATCATCATAATTCAATTACGATAACCAGCTTGCTAGGCCTCGTGGTCTTACTGTTTGAATTCGTTCGTCTGTTGCTTCTCTCCCCTCAAGACCTCTCTATATTATTTTCTGGAACCGGTTAATCACCGCGTTTATGTTTTTACAGCCCCGCTCATATCAAAGCTACTTGTCACCCATTGTTGGTGTTTGGAGCAACATATTGGTGAAAGATGGGGAAGGAGGAAAGAATGGGGTACCGTTGCGGATGACATTTCATCTATCGAAGACCAACTTGTACGCCTGTGGCGCATTTTTTTCATAACATAGAATAATATAGATATGCGCATGAATTAGGTTCTCTGAGTGTTCTCGTATGCATGACTGGAAATAATGTTTCCAAGTAGCGAGCAGTTGTCCCTCTGTCTGCTGTGACAGCCGTCTGGGACTTTATGACGGTAAATAATAATAAAATTAGGCAACATTTTAAACTATTGTCGATAGTTTGGTTATGCTTTGTCTATTTCCGAGTCCTTTCTGTATCTTCAATGCCGCCCAACGTCAGCCAGATTCTGTTGACTTCTAGTCTGCTGATAACTCGAGTTGAATGCTTCCATGGTTGTGTTCTGTAATTTGTGTTTTTACTTTCATGTACGTTGCAATGCAAAATTGTCGTGATGTCCCAACATATGAGGGTTACATTGCAAATAATGTTCCATGTGATTACTATTCTCTACCTATTAACGAAGAATTTACTTCATATTTTGATCTCTATTTTTGACAGGTCCCATCGATACTTTCTTCCAATTGGTTTCATCAAGAAGTCCATCGAAGTTAGCTTAACGATCCATACGCTGTTAGAGATTTTTTTGAAGGAGCGATATATAGGCAAGGTTTACTTTGAAAATCATTATGTTTTGAATTTGTTACTGTATCTTTGATGTAATTTCAGAGTTCATATGGCGGGGAAATGAGTAATCAAAGGTTAATTGATCTGTTCGTTTAATAAGCTAGTTCGTAATTAGCCTCTGCGCCTGCGCGGCCTCGACGGGGTGACCTTCCGGTGCAGGTCAAATGAACGTAGATCTAGACTAGCCTAGCTCAACACACATACGGCTGTGTATGCAAAACCTACATTCCCCTAGATATGATGACAGTTCCGGTGACTTATTCCGTCCTATTTTGAGGTCTTTGGATACAACTTTAAAATGTCAATGAAGAAGGATTCATCCAGTTAGAAGTAGCGGTGGAGAGAATTCCTACAACCTGTAAAGTGACATGCATTTCGAAACAATAATGTTCACATTTTAGCGCAGTTGATATGAATCCGCGCTGTAGGCCTACAGCAATTTGTATGTGTGCATATCTTTCGACACAGATTCGTGAGAACCATCGCATCATTACTCCTTTATTTGTATTCCTAAAAAATTCAAAATTTGTCTTCATACAGAAAGAAAATGCTATATATCAATTTTTGCAAGTATTGCGTGCTAATTCCGTCGAAAGATCGAAGAATTTCCAGGAAATTCACAGACCATGCTTGCTTGCAGCGATCAGGTCTAATGTGGGGACTTCTACCTCCCCGCTGTAGGCCTATAATGGAATAATCCGCCTACTGCCTGGAGCTGATTGGCCAAGGTTGGTTGATTGAACATTCGCGGGGTACTAGGAGTAATCGTTCTTAATTTCGAATGCCATAAATATTTTCAGAGGATTTGTAAGTTTAAACATTTTTTATTTAACAATCCTACGTATTTATTTGTCAACTTCAGTCTGTTTTGACTGAGTTATCGCTATTTTCTCACTGTCTGATCAACTGGGCTCGAACGTTATACAGTGAAGTCGATGGACGGAGCAAACTGTTGTCACACGTTGCGCAATGCCCACGTTGTAACTACGAACTAGCTTATTGTCATCATTATATCCCCGCAACAATTTCAAGGTCATCAAAGGTCGAATGTGCATAATTCATGCGATTCCCCTAATTTTGAAACAAAACCTGGTAGATGTGGACTACCTTCGATCCCGAGAAACATGACCATCATTAAGAGGTCACCGGATGTCAAATGTGCGTAATTTATGCGATTTTCCTAACTTTGACAGATTTGAATGAAACTTTGTGGATGTGGACTATGGTTGATTCTAAACAATATTTTGGTCATTTAATGGCCGTCAGAGGTGAACACGACATGAATTATGCAATTTTCCCAAACACCTGAGGTCAGTATCCATAAATAAAGCGGGGAGATACACGTGGGTGGTTTACCGGCCTGCACATGTCTAGTTCAATCTGTAACTATAGTTCTATCAGCTTGGAGAATAAGAAACAGACTTTTCAATGTTGTATCCAGATCCCAAGACAGCGACACTGAAACTGATGTCAAGCCGACCCTCATCAGTCCGTTGCCAAAGAAGAGGGCGAAGGACTCAAATGCTACCAAAGAGGAACCACAACCTACTGGACCGTTTGTATATGAGTTCAGCTATTTTGCAAGGTATGTTTCCTCTCTATGTTTTTCCTCAAAACTGTCTATAATACTGTTACAGTGTACATTGCCATACTGTGCAGACACTGTTTGTGTTATGAGATGTATCGAAGTGGAGAGAACTATGTTTCAGCTTCAGTTTATTTATTCTAGTATAAATTGTACCAAATACAATTCATAGATAGGGAAGTGTTAAAAATATATACAAGTTTGGATTCAGTAGACAGTCATTAGATATAAATATTGAAGACACATGGAGAGGTGGTGGAGCCAGCCGAGGAGCTATGTGAGGAGGAGGAGACAGTCAATGAATTCTGTTATTTAGGGGACAATTGAGGTGATCGCGAATGGCGGATGTGAGGCTGCGGTGACAGCTAAAGCAAGGTTTGGATGGGTGAAGTTCAAGGAGTGTGGAGAGCTGCTGCACGGGAGAAGGTTCCCCTTGAAGACCTGCAATGCTGTATGGGAGTGAAACTGGTGCATGAGAGAAAAGGAAGTTGGCGATTCTGAGAAGGACGGAAAGAGCGATGGTGAGACCGATGTGCGGCGTATAACTTACAGACAGAAAGAGGGCTGCATGAGGATCTGAGGGGGATGCTCGGTATGGAGGAGTTTGTTGACCAGTTGGCAAAGGCAAATGGAGTGAGATGGTATGGTCATGTGTAGAGGAGGGATGGTGATCATGTTCTGAGGAGAGCCCTAGAGTCCCAGGTGGCTGGAGCGAGGGAGTGAAGACGGCTGAAGATGACTTGGAAGAGACAGGCGGAGAAAGAGACAATAAAGGCTGGATTGAGGAAAATGATGCCATGAATTGACTGAGATGGTCGGAGGGTGTGAGAGACTTTGTTGGTGGAATAAGGCAAATCTGGCCACCTCCATAATCAGGGACACAAGCGGAATAAAAATGGGAGACAAAGAAGAGGAAGAGACTAATCTCCAAGAGCCACGCATGCTCTGTTCGGTGATCAGTTGTGTTTCAAGTGATTTGCACTTCGGGGAAGACCTTTTTGAGAGACCCTGAATGAAACGTGAACAATATTCAGTGGCATCTGGTCCTAATTTGACCTTCGATGTTGTAGCCCATTGAGTGCATTTCTGTGACCTCAGGTGATGCGTGGAAGAGTGGACGGTAGGAACTTTTGTGGTTGGATCAGTCTCAACAAGAACTGAGAATATGCATCACAGGTGTAGCATGGCAATGGTATTTTGATCAATTGCAGTCGGAACAACCACTGGGATTGTACTTACCAAGGTTCCAATGATGTTGACAATAGCCTGGACGAATACCCTGGCAAAACAAATTGCTGAGATTCTATTTTTGAGATCACTTGTGGCCTATTTGAAGATGAGATGTGTCTCAAAAGTGATTTGCACTAATGTTGAGACCTTTTGTGACAACAATTGAAACATAAGCACAGTGGTGTTTGGTCCTTCCATTAACTTTTTTTTAGCGCTGGAATGAGTGTGCTGAGGTTATAAATATAAGTGTTGTCAAGCAGATAATTCTGTGCACAGTTTGAAGTAAAGTTAAAAATATCCCTACTATAGTCCGATGGTCCTATCATTGCCGCTGTAAGTTCATGAACTATGGATGATCTGGGCCTAGAGAACCAGATTGTTAAATGAAAAAAATGGAAAAGTTTGGATTCTAGAACAGCTGATGAGATTTTTGATGTGCTATTGGATAGGCAGCTTTATCTTCATCACCAAGATCTCTTCTCAGACTATTTCACTATATTACTCCTCATGACAATACTATTGAATCATTTCAGGATTTCAAAAAGAGCCATAACTAGGAAAGTTATAGCTTATATCTCGTCTGTACACTTTCATTCACTTTTACTTTGAGCATGTAGGCGATTTGACATTGTGATATATTGTGCAGATTAATCGAAAAGTGGTGGAGGGATGAATTGAAATTAAAATAGGACCACTCACCACACCTAACTGAGGTCAATAGGAGACATGTGAAGAGCATTCAAAGAAGATTGTGGAACCCACAAATCATCCATCAGATAGGGTCGGAAAATGATAGTTTTGGGAGCAGGTTAGATTTGGTTATTCCAGTGCCTCAATATTAACTGACTGTAATTAAAAAAGGAACCCTAGTGCTCATCTAGTGTCATATCTATACCTCGATCCAGTGCTTATTCTGAGCTATGATGATTCGATTTTGATGCACTAAGCTTAGTTATAGAATCAGTACAGTTGTTATCTATGGACAAGGTTGAAAAAAAAGGTTTTATTCAGAGGGTATAGAATGGAGACATAACTAGACCCACTCCCATATTCGAATTCTCCCAAAATGAACGTTTCTGATTGCTTTGATTATATCATTACAGGAAAAACCCAAATCCCTCACTGTGCCTCTGAAGAGGGCCAAGATCTCAGCCCCCATTAGCCCTATGACTTTGAAAGGACATCAAACACAGCCAGCCTCTGAGCAGAGGAGAAAACCAGGTGAGTCAGTCCTTTCTTTCACCTGAAGAACAAAATAGTGTAAATTTGTGGACCCCTCCGCTATTCACAGTCACAGTCTCATATCATGCTATTCAGTTGTGAACAATCCAGGGCAGGATATGAGCAGGGGTGGCAGGCGATCAGCCCTCTGAAAATTGCCCTATCACGAGGGCCAAAAAATCATTGATGTAGGAAGAAAATAGCCCATCTCTCCGGAAGCAGCAGAAAATTATTATGAGGAATTTCATTTCTGTGACTAAACATGGTTGGAATTGTACCAAAATCCATTACAATATAAAAAAATAATGTTTTCCAGGCTTCTGATCAAATGGTAATTACCTCACAGCGCTTTGAAATCCAAAAGAGCCCTGTGCATTGAAAAAGAGCCCCATGACCTAGTTCACGAGGGTTTATTCTCATGGAAATATTCCAAAAGAGCCCCGTGACAAAATAGTTCCTGCCCTGGAACAATTGTAGAAATAATTCATTTCTCCATCGAACATCAAAAACATTTTGGTAATTTGGGATATCCTTAGTCAGGGCCCTATTCTACTGGGTTATAGTTGCAATAATTATAACATCCCATACATATCAAAGGCAGAGGCCAATGGAAGTGCTGAACATTTCTTTGCAGAAAATGATTTCCTTTTGACCAGTATATTAGGGAAATCCAATCCCCAAAATGTATTTCAGTCAATAAGACAGTGAGAATGAGGACAGATCCATTATTACGCAATGTTTTTCAATGTCAACAGGGGAAGGAAATTGCATGCTCAGTGTAAAGTCAATGCAAAGTTGACTTTTTCAAAACTCTGTCACACAAAAAATGTGAAACCGATATGGGAAACAATTCACATAATTTTCAGGAAGATATAGATGCAAGTAATCATTGACTTCGAAAGAAAAAAATCACTTGCACTTCTTGCTTATGAAGGTATAAAAATCAGTTATTATTGTGAAATCTCAAAAGAGACATTCATTTGGTTCCCTTTGTGACGTCATCAGACCTAACCTAATCATCAAAGATAACACAAAGATACAATGAGTTGGGAACTTCAAATTGTGGATTTAGATGTATTGAAATGTGCTCTTTTCATCATGTTGTTTTGAAGCATTGAATTAGCCCTTCACCTGGCCTTCAAGATTGAACGAAACTCTCTGGGAAACATGGCCCAGGAATGTGTTTATATATGCTGCTTTTAACTGATTAGACTGTACTACTTAAACTTTAGGCATAGAACTATGTACATACCAGACCTCTTACTGATCAGTTCAGAAAAACAATATTGACCTTTCTTTTGTTCTCCATTCTTAGACGTTCAGCCTAAGACCCCTCAGCACCATCCCCCGAAGCGGGCCAAGACCCCCCTCAATGTGACCGTTGCCGATAAGACGTCAGGGGATGACAAAACCACTCCTCGGAAAACCCCTGTGAGGCATGCCTCATCCGATGAGGATATTGCTAAAAGGGATATGGCTGCTTCGAGGAAAACACCAGTGAGGCGTCCATCATCCAGTGAGAAGCAGGAAAAGTTTGGAGTAGAATCTACTGATTTAAATGGCTTGGGCGGAAATTTGTTTAATGATGGAGAGTTGCTGGATGATGGGGAGGACAGCGTAGCTGTTGGTGGCAAAGCCACTCTCAAGAAGAAGACACCAACAAGACCGGTTCCTAAGGGTAGGAGAAAGAAGAAGAAGTCAGAAGACTGTGCCCTCCAGAATGGTGCTAGTGGAGACATGCACTCAGAGGGGCAGGAGGAATTGGTGAATTTGGATGCGGACCCCCCAACTGAGAGAGGCAAAGCAGCACCCAAGAAGAAGACACCAACAAGGCCAGTTCCTAAGGGTAGGAGGAACAAGAAAAAGCCAGAAGGCTGTGCCCTCCAGAATGGTGCTAGTGGTGACATGCACTCCGAGGAGCAGGAGGAATTGGTGAATTTGGATCCGAATCCACGAACTGAGAGGGGCAAAGCTGCACCCAAGGAGAAGACACCAACAAGGCCAGTTCCTAAGGGTAGGAGGAACAAGAAGAAGTCAGAAGGATGTGCCCTCCATAATGGTGTTAGTGAGGATGTGCATTCAGAGGGGCAGGAGGAATTGTTGGACTCTGTCGCAAATCCCCCAACTCTGGCCACTGGGGGGATGAATAGGGAGGCTGGTGGTCAAGTAGATGCCAATGATGTGGACGGGGATGTGTCAGATGATGACGTGGGTCTGAGAAGAAGGGCCAGT
>JAUOBX010259404.1:0-11456 GCA_032360705.1 Eupentacta quinquesemita
ATGATACATTATTTTCTGCCGTTGATATGCGGTTCGTGTCTCGGTACGACGAATGTCATTGGTATTTTAAATACAACACTCATCAAAACATCTTACCATGCCCAACTCTAGAAGCTAGGCATCTAACGTATAGCAGGGTGATGCATGAATGACGTAATACCACTGTTCAATGTAAGAATGTGTGTATTGTGAATGTCTACCCAACGTACGATCGAGTGAACACGAATAACAGTACAGTGTGGTGCTGAGTGGAATGTATGAGTTGAGTGAGCCGGAGTAGGTAATACACACACTAGGGATGTAGAATCGTAAAATGACATGAATAAATTACATAGTCCAAACTTCGAATTCATTTAGTCAGGTCGTTTCAGGTTAGTCGCCCATGACGTTATGAATCACGGCACGGAGTAACGGTAATCGATAAGCAAGCAGCTGCATTCATCGGGACATACAATTCGAACTATCGTCCCATATACAATGATACATTATTTTCTGCCGTTGATATGCGGTTCGTGTCTCGGTACGACGAATGTCATTGGTATTTTAAATACAACCCTCAGCAAAACATCTTACCATGCCAAACTCTAGAAGCTAGGCATCCATGGGTGATGAATGGGCGATGGATGGGTGATGAGTGCATAACGTAATACCACTGTTCAATGTAAGAATGTGTGTATTGTAAATGTCAACCTACAGTATGATCGAGTGAACACGTATAACATTATAGTGTGGTGCTGAGTGGAGGAATGTATGAGTTGGGTGAGCTTGAGTAGGTAATACACACACTAGAGACTAGGGAGTTTAGTAAAATTACATGAATAAATGGCATAGTCCAAACTTCGAATTCATTTAGTCAGGTCGTTTCAGGTTAGTCGCCAATGACGCTGTTAGCGTCCATATACATATACATGAAATATCGAGTAGGAAACAGTTACAGACCGATTCACGTTAGTCATTTTGTTAGTATTCATACACTCGATTGCGAATTCGTGTCTTCGCATAATCGTACTACGGACTATACTGGCTCATGTACAAATTGGGTTTCGAATTGACACTTACAGTGCAATACACTCTACTGTCATTCAATTCATCAAACCGGGTGCCTAAGTCTTATTGCATCATTACGTACTCCCACATGGCCCTAGTCTTGATGTAATCAAGTCACGTAATCAATACCAATACATTATAACCTACATCTCGTCTTACAAGTCGTGTTCGTGCAGGCAACCTGACGACATTTGAAATAAGGACACAAAATCCAGACCATCATTATCGAATATAGGTTAATAATTCATATTTAAAGACTGAATTCGATAGAAGTTACAAACTGATGTAAATGTGTGGCTCATTGTCTCATTTGAAGTACCAGGTATCCGGGGTGATGCAAACAATTTAGAGGCTGATATACCCATCATCTGATGTAACATCTGTAAAGAGGTCCAGATACCTAACGAGAAGAAATTGAATAAAATAATACGGGAGTTAGTAACATATCAAAGTAAATGATAAAATGGGATAGTGAGTTGCTAATAGCGTATGGACATCCAGACAAGTTTAAATATCATGAACGCGCTGATAACTGCAAAGCAATAACAGCAATGTGAATACAGGCATACAAAGACATTTAAATTTATTTATTTTCGATCACGAACCACATAGTATATATTTTGTTTTAGGCTGTCGTATTACATGCATGACTGATATATGAGTAGCTCCAGCACCTCCACAAATCGAAATTATTCGATATTCATTCCCATTTTCCCTCAATCCTTTGCATTATTTTCGAGTCTGCTGAAACGAGCCTGAAAACAGTTGTGACGTGCAAAGCGTTAAGAAAATATGAATAACACGAACATATAGAACGAGAATTGAAACCTTAGGACGGATTTTAGTAATCTCAAAAGAATAAACACATGGCGCATTGCATTAAGGGAACACAACATTGAGACGTAATGACACTGGAGTGTATTTCCGATGTACTGATACAGTTACCTAGCAAAATACCTATCCAAATTTCTTGCTAATATCTGTGAAGCGCTCTAGGTGAATCATTGTCTTTATACAGTGCCATGTGAGTGGTATTAACATATATACATCAAGATTCGTGGTCATCATATACAAGTTCATTTACTCTGTTGACATACAGCGTTATCAAGAAGGAGTTACTGAATAGTTGAGCTTCCCGATATTTGAATCAAGTGCCACCAGATTTTAATTACTGGAAGTTGGAGTGTCAGAGTGTCAGAGAGATTGGGAATAACTTATATATCTGAAACTATATATCTGAAAAAATATATATATATACGATCTTTTTAACTAATCATATTTTTGTCTCTATTTCACCATTCACATAAGAGGCTCATTGCTGGCTACATCTATAGAGTGTTCAAGAGTGAGCCAAGGCAATACAATCGGTTATACATTGGATCATGAAAAAAAATTAAGTTTGAATGTCCAACACAGACTAGACAATATACCCATAGCCGAACTTGCTCTAAATCACTTCTAGTACTACTGAGTTCCACACATGTCACCGAACAATTACATAACATTACTAGGTGCTCGTTTGTATTACGTGAATGTAGCGTACCGTTTACTATCATTCAATGCATCTCATTAGATACCCTGAAATAACAATGAGCAGTTATGAATATGATAACAATCTTCCTGTTCTTAATAAACGAGCGCGCCGAGTATATAACGGCAATCAATCATCGCGTGGCTTCAGGGTATCATTGAACGAGGATGTGGCGTATCTCGTGTGCTCCAATGATTTTATTACATCAGATAAAATTCGAATTCATCCCATGTCTGTTCGGTGGCATGTTGTATCGTCGTGGAGCGCGCGTAATGGTTGTTCTAATTGATCTGCAAAATGTGAATAGAACAGTATAGCACATGAACGGGGATACGAAAACCCAATAAGTACACTTTTTCATGTAATGTTATGAAAGTTATGTTGAAGTGATCATTCGTGAGTGGGGGATACAAATGTTTTTAGCTGGAGTTCCCTGTTAGACTTATACATACACAATATGACGAAAGGGAAAAACCAAGTAAATATAAAATAGCATGTATGACATCGCGAGCTTCGTCAAATCAGTTGACAACAGTCTGCTAGTTAGGAAACATTTGCATTCAAATTTCATCCCATGCCTTATTGAATTTGTCTCTATTTTGTATTCCACTTCCATCCGAAGCATCTCATCGAATAACCCAAAGTATCTCGATCAGTGATAGTTCTCAAGCCGGCAAAACCGGCTTAACCCAACAGCACGAGTTGATCGATAGTGATACAGTTGTAGTAGACTATTACGACGTAATGAGTTCCTACATAGCAATACATTTGTCGCGTTATGCAGGTACGAGTCGTATTTATGTGAGGCTACGTTTGACATTTGTTGTTGCGGCGCATTATGTGCACGGTTGAAATTGTTCAACATATCTCATCGACATGATCCAGGTATCCATGGAGAGTGATATGTGGTTGTAGTAAGCTGAGGTGACATCACTATGATGTACGAGCCGTGTTCATGTACTTGTACCGGCATATATTTGTGTTTTACCAGTGCTTCGAGTTCCCGAAGTGATGATTAACAAAAGAATGAGTCACTGAGTGGGTGGATGAGAGTATGAATAATAACAAAATGCTCTAATGAAATAAACATACTGGTGACACTGTAGCTACGTTGGTTGATGCCGGACAACAGTAGCTAGACTGTACTGAACAACCAGCACTCACATCAATTCCAGGTCTTACCACCCTGTACTGGAATGATAACTTGACCATTATCTCCCTAGAACAGCTGTTAAATACCTTTATTGTAAACTAGTTATTTAGTTAAAAGGAATTGTAATATATTTAGCGGCACAGAAACTAGCTACAACCCTGCCATTGACCGAATAATATATGTATATATTCAAACAATCATTGGTAGATTGTTTTATAGAACCCGTGATCGTACCCAGCCTCTCTTCAATAGTAAATCACTGACGTTCACAGCTGCTAATCTGTTCCTCACTTTTGATCGATACTCGTCGTGTTGAAAAATAGAAACCATCATTGAAATATGCGATATTTGTTTTGTTTTTTGTCTGTCACATAATTTCCTACCATATCATTGGCATTTCGCATCACTGAGGTGTATATATCATTGTCTTTACATATATTCAATACATATATTTTTGAAGCGCACATATCCATAAACTGTTCGTAGCGCTGTACAATAGGAAGAAAACAGACGTGATTTAAGGAGTCGCTTGAAAGTGTGGACCGATGTAGCAGACTTGAGATGGATTGAGAGAGCGTTCCAAAGCCGAGGGGCAGCAGAAGTGAAGGCGATATCACCATACTGAGATATTGTGGTGGGTTGCTGTAGGTTCGTGGACTGGGCTGATCGCAAGGCACGTCCCGGGTGTAAGGCTCGATGAGGCTAGTCAGGTAACTGGGAGTCACGTTATGGAAAGAACGATCGGTGTGGTGGAGGATCTTGAATATGATGCGTTGCTCGATGGGTAGCCAGTGGAGATCTTTGGGTTATGTGGTCTCTCTGTCATGAATTGGGTATGGGACGGGCAGCGGAATTGTGTACGAGTTGTAACTTACGAAGAAGCGATGGGGGACATCCGAATAGTAGAGAGTTGCAGTGGTCCAACCTGGATGTCACGAATCAATGGACGAGCTGTGTGAGAATTTGTGGAGTGATGTTTTCGTTGATTTCAGCTAAGGTACGTAGATGGAAGTAAGCTGCTTTGCGGACCGATTTCCCATGACCTTCCATGCTTAGATTGTTGTCCAAGTGGACACCCAGATCGCGAACACAATCTCCCGGAAGGTGCACGGTTTCGGCCAAACGTAATGAAGAGGCGGATGATAGGTTCTTCAGTTGGTGTTTTGTGCCGAAAATGTTGAACTCGGTCTCACTCTTGTTGAGCCGGAGCATCGATGCATTCATCCACCAGCGGATATCAGAGAGGCATCGCTCGATAGTAGTTGTAACCGTAGCCATGTCATTTGGGTTGGGCTGAAGTGCAATATATAACTGTGTATCATCCGCGTAAAAGTGGTAATTCATACTGTGACTACGGATGATAGATGAGAGAGGGGCAGTGTAAAGTGTGAACAGGATCGGACCAAGCACCGACCCCTGTGGCACTCCGCAATCGATACGGTGCGAAGAGGAGCATGCATCATCTATAACGACGCGGAACGACCTGTCGGTGAGGTAAGAGTGAAACCATTTCAGCACCTCGCCCGAGATCCCGAAATTTAGCTGTAATCTGGTCAGTAGTATATCGATAACTATAGTGTCAAAGGCGGAGTGGTCGAGCAGGATGAAGTAGACCATTGCCTTATTGTCCATGGAGTTCAGGATATCGGATTTGATTCGCAGCATAGCTGTTTTGCAACTGTGGTTAGGCTTATATGCTGATTGGAATTCTTCGAGGTGAGAGTTGTTCTGTAGATACGAGAGTAGTCTTTTTGCAACGACCTTTTCAACTATTTTACTAACGTGGGATAGGTTGGAGACAGGGCGATAGCTGTTAAGACTGTAAGGGTCGAGCGTTTTCTCCTTAATCAATGGACGGACCAATGCGGATTTAAGGTTACTGGATTAGAATAGGACGGCAGATGCGTCTTGTCGCGATGTAACAGCATTAGGTCGACATACTGACACTTCGCGGTTTTGATGAGTTTGTTTACGCGATCCCTTTGTTCAATGAACAACTGACGATCGACAGTGAGCTGAGATGGCCTCCACTTCCGTTCCTGTTGTCGCCGCTTTCTTCTAGCCCCATGGATCGCTTTTTTATCACACGGGTCCCGCTTACGGGGGCGCATTACACGTTGCCCAAGACTGTAAGAGGGGCGTATTTGTCCAGTACTGACGTAAGGCTCCCGATGTAGTTGGTAACATCAGTTTCCACGGATTCATTGTTGGGAGTTTAGCCCTGAGATATTGTGCTCACAAGGTCGCAGCGGAAGGAGTCTCTATCAAGGTTCCGGAGCTTCCGAAAAGTAATGACACGACGCTCAGGTGGGGAAGGACGAATCACCCCATAAATTCCCAACAAGGACGCTTTGTTCAAGTGTCAGTATTAAGTCTAATGTATGTCCATGGTCGTGTGTTGACATGCTGTACAAAATTGGCTGACTCCGTGATACTAAGGAATCGGGATGTGTTTTAGTCACCTACAACAGCAATGCGAAAGTTAAAAACCCCTACGATCACAGAGGTGCCTGGTGTAGTTGAGACGATGGTTAGAAAATGTCCAAATTTATCGAAAAACTTATCTGGGGTAAGTTCATTCCGTCGTGATGGTGGTGGCCGGTAGATCATGAAAAGATGGATTATGTCGGAATCAGTTTCAGATGACATTCAAGTACCTCAAAACTAGAGTATTTGCCGCAGTGATTTTCAAGCGTTACATTCAACTTCCCATCATACAGCAGCCCCACACCACCACCAATCTGACCAGAGCTGCGCGGGACATCGATGAACTTATAGCCCTCCGGCGTGAGTTCACCGATGCAATAATCATTGTGTTCACTTGTGAGCCATGTTTCAATAATCGCAACCTCAATACCATGTTCAATCACGAAGTCTCTCACACCGACCCCTTTGTTACGAACAGATTGTGCATTTACCAACGCACAATTATTCTCCCCAGTCCGGACGTCATGTTGGACCGGCCCGACATTGTCACATGAAGGACGGATTTCCGATTGGTAATGTGATCCCAAATCCGGTGGGAAACACATGGGCTCACGATCCCTGATCGAAACTGGGATTTGGCGTCTTATGTGACTACCAGCTCGTCTGCCCCTGGCATGAAAAATCCCATTTTTCTTGAGTTCAGCAACAGTGCCATAATCAACAGGTCAATGCTTCTCAGAACTTCGGGAAGCTGATCCTATTCTGCAAGAAGCTACTCGCCTCACTCATTACTGTCTATCTGCATGGTCACCCTTCTCAGTTGTATCTGCCACGAAGAGTCTCCTATTATTAGAAGCAACAGATACAATATACAACGAATGATTTCCGATTGTTCCATCGATTGACCAATCTCTACAGCTATAACCTATAGGTTCCAGGATTTGGACTTAATTTCTTGAGATACTGAAGCTAACGTGAACATCGTGTGGTAATTCTCACACTCTTGTCCATGACTTGGCGTATTGAGCCATTTAAATTTGCCTAAACGGCACAAATCGCGCGATGATTTCCTCTTTCTGTTGTCGAAATATACCTTGGTTCAGCCTCAGTATCGATGATCTAGGAATGTATTTTTGAACTGTCCTGTGGGACATTTCTCGTACGTCAAATCGCGCAAAACGCACAAATTCACTCCCTAATGAAGTATGGTTGCCATATATGGATGATATATGGATGATATATGAGTGATTCTTCGCCGTCTGTTCCCAGTGTCCTCGATCGTATTCAGAGAAAGGTTATACACTATATAGGGATGACTACCGTATTGTACCGACACTCTTCAATCTCTGTCTCGTCGAGGATCTTCATCGATCCTTTCACGGTCAACAGGTCAATGCTTCCCAGGACTTCAGAAAGCTGTTCCTATTTTGCAAGAAGCTACTCGCCTCTCTCGTTCCTGTTCATCTGGTCACGCTTCTCGGTCGTATTTGCCACGTCGTCACACATAAACCTCGCTTTTTATTCGCTCGCACCTCGCGTGACTGCAACATGCTTCCTTCACATGTGTTCCCGCCATCTCCAGCTGTTTGAGAGAAGAAACAGCAGGGTTGTTATTTCTCCCTTACCCTAGGCTCATTACCCCATTGTGCGTGGGGTTGTCTCTTATTACAAGGTAACTTACTATTAGCTCGCTCTCCCCCATGTCACTTAGAAGAAGAAGATACAAACAGACAGAGGACGGGAGCTAACATGACTATGCCGGTTGAGTGGTTCGACAAATATTTGAAGAATATGCCTAACATGACGGTGCTAAAATGCATTATATTTGTAATCTAGGATTTGTATTAGTTCAAGGCGTTGTACCATATCAGCCCTCCGTTATTTGAATGAACTTCCACAAACACAAACACAATGACAGAGTGCAAATAAAACACGGTCGGGGCAGTGTACTGCTGAATTGACACATATCTCCCCGTCATGTCATGCAGTTATTTCATAGTCGGGATAAGTCAACCGTCGACACATTTTTAAGGGGTCACGATGTTTTTCGTAAACAATTCATAAATGAACATCGCAACTGCTGACCAGGGGAATGTAACATGGATGAATGGTGCATCCATTTGGGTGACGAGACGCGGCGTGCCCATACGCTCCTCTTTATAAAAGCTACTTTTATGGTCATTATCAACCACGTTATCACCAACTCATCATCTCATCTATGTCATTGGACCCCCTCCACTGTCATACTAAGTAACTGGCGTATATATGTCATAGATATAGGGTGTGACCATTCGAGTCACGGAATGGGTCGTGCCCACAATCCCCTCTCTATAAGAGCGACTGTTATTGACACATCCATGTTATTACTATACTCAGCATCTCAACTACGTAATTGGACCTCTCTCCTGCCATACAAAGTAGCTAGCTGGCCTATAGATCTCACTGATGAAGGGTATAAGAGTGACGAGACTGTTAACCCTAATAAACTACTAACAATAGCTAGGCAATAGGAGCACAATAAGGAAATCGTCAATTAAAAAAAAACGTTGCCAGTTAACGAAAAACTTCCGGTGTACAACTGGACGAATCAGTAGTTTACAGGTTACTTACCACGCAGCCAGACGAGCCAGAATAATAGGCAGCCGGCTATGGTAGGCCCCGCTGGACATTTCTCCCATATTTCATACACCTATATATTCGATTATATACGCCTATATATTCGAATATATACACGTGATAAATCATAGCCAATCAGTGATCAGGAATTTATACACCTATATATTCTAATATATGCACGTATATATTCGAATATATGCACGTAATAATTAGAATATATACACCTATATATTCGAATATATACACCTATATGTTCGAATATATATACACCTGTATATTCGAATATATATGCACCTATATATTCGAAAATATATACACCTATATATTCGAATATATGCACCTATATATTCGAATATATTCACCTATATATTCGAATATACTCACGTGTAAAATCGAATATATACACGTATTGAATCAACCAATCACAGCAACGAACGAAGAGAACATGGCTACTCAGTCGGGTAATGTGTACTGATTCCTGATCACTGATTGGCTACGATTTAATACGTTTATATATTCGAATATATAGGCGTATATAATCGAATATATAGGTGTATAAAATATGGGGGAAATGTCCAGCAGGGCCTACCATAGCCGGCGGGCAGCGGCGCTGCGGCGGTCAATCGGTCATATCGCGGAGTCGTTGACCCGATTCTACGGAAATAATGACGGAGTTCCGTCGGATCAGCTCCGCCCGGCGCATTGGTGGGATAAATATATGGTGCTCATAATGTATATCATTTCATCGCGGCTCCACTGCTGTATCAAAGAGCTTCACAGATATCGGCACACCGATCATGGGAACCAGGCACGCTCTCCGACAATCACGGAGCGTGAGTTGCTGCCAGTATTGGCGCATATTGTGTTCAGATTACTCACATGTACCAATGGAGATGGAGCGCCTTGCCTAAGGACGCACCGGTAATGTGAGTCCGTATACAGGGATCGAACCCACAATCGTTCGATCACTGGTCCGGAGCCATACCGACTGTGCGTATTCGATCTCCATAAACATGTGTTCGCGGATCTTATTATTTTATTCATTTATTTGCTTTCCTAATTATTGATTAGAAGGTTGCATGGTATACATGATATAGTCGATCAGCTTTTTCCGGTGTGCACGTGTGACCTCGGGCAAGACGCTTCGTCTCCATTGCCCTGGCACTGGATATTTTCATGACTGATGCAGGATATTAGAAATCATCCGACATGTAGTGAACTGCATTATTTTATTGTCATCCGTAGTTCTTCGAAACAGACGACACCCGGGTCCAGTATTAGCGTACGTCCAAAGGAATGTGCGAGAACCGTCATTCGCTAGATCACGACTAATTGAAGAGTCTCCTATTATTAGAAGCAATGGATACAATAATTATACGACGAATGATTTCCGATTGTTCCATCAATTGACCAATCTCTACAGCTATAACCTATAGGTTCCAGGATTTGGACTTCATTTCTTAAGATACTGAAGCTAACGTGAACATCGTGTGGACATTCTCACACTCTTGTCAATGACTTGGCGTATTGGGCCATTGAAATTTGCCTAAACGCACAAATTGCGCAATGATTTCCTCTTTCTGTTGTCGAAATATACCTTGGTTCCGCCTCTGTGTCGATGATCTAGGAATGTATTTTTGAACTGTCCAGTGGGATATTTGTCGTACGTCAAATCGCGCAAAACGCACAAATTCACTCCCTAATGAAGTATGGTTGCCATATATGGATGAACTATGGATGATATATGGATGATATATGGGTGATTCTTTGCCGTCTGCTCTCATTGTCCTCATAGTATTCAGAGAAAGGTTATACACTATAGCGATGACTACCGTATTGTACCGACACACTTCAACCTCTGTCCCATCGTAGATCTTCATCGATCTTTTCACGGTCAACAGGTCAATGTTTCTCAGAACTTCGGGAAGCTGTTCCTATTTTGCAAGAAGATACTCCTCTCTCTCGTTCCTGTCTATCTGGTCACCCTTCTCGGTTGTATCTGCCACGTGGTCGCACATAAACCACGAATCTCGTTCGCTCGCACCTCGCGTGACTGCAACATGCTTCCTTCACATGTGTTTCGGCCATCTCCAGCTGTTTGAGAGAAGGAACAGCAGGTTTGATATTTCTCCCTTCCCCTAGGCTCATTACCCCACTGTGCGTGGGGGTTGTATTTTATTACAAGGTAACTTACTATTGGCTCGCTCTTTCCCGTGTCACTTAGAAGAAGAAGATACAAACAGACAGATGAAGGAAGCTAACATGACTATGCCGTTTGAGTGGTTCGACAAATATTTGCATAGGCATAGGTTACTGATGGTGATAGAATGCATGGTCTTTGATGTTTACGATTTTCATTAGTTATAGGCGTTGAACCATATCACCCGCCGTGATTTGAAGGAACTTCCACAAACACAAACACAATAACAGAGTGCTAATAAAAACACGGTCGGGGCACTGTACTGCTGAATTGACACATATCTCCCCATCATGTCATGCAGTTACTTCATAGGCGGGCAAAGTCAACCATCGACACATTTTTGAGGGTTCACGATGTTTATCGTGAACAGTTTGTAATTGATTTATTTATTTATTTTTTATTTAAACATTAAAGGGTAAAAACTCGGTTAGCAGTGACGCTAATCTCACCCGAGGCCCTTGCAACAGAAGTTATAAGAGTAT
>JAUOBX010259515.1:0-11456 GCA_032360705.1 Eupentacta quinquesemita
GACACGATTAGAGCGCTTCACCGGAACAACACTTCGTTCGAAGAATTTGGAACCGGGTACACATGTCCGACTATTACTATCTCGGATGGGTTCGGGAGTCGGCGTTGCTACACGACTGCTGCCCTCTATTTTGCAGGTTTTTAACGAAATTATCTCACGTTTTTTCGAGTTACACAAAACTTGGTGGATGTGGACCCAAAAACCATCTCGTCCATATCGAGGCCACCAGAAGTCCAATTTGCGTGATTCATGCGATTTTCCCAACTTGTCGGATTTTCTTCTAATCATTGAAAGTCCACATTCATAATCACTGGTGAGATTCTGAGCACGAGCGCCACTGAGCATTGGACTTCCTCTGGCTATTGGCGCTATATAAATTTGTATTGTATTGTATTGTATTCTTGCATATTAGCCAACATAACTCCCGGGTCTGGTAAGAGGGATAGGAACTACTGACCGCATCTCACACCTTTACCTGTAGTGAATTTCGAGAGCATATTGTTTTTCCCAGGTCATGAGTCATTTAGATGCTCATATGGTACTCACCAACAAGCAACATGGTTTTCGTCGCAGGTATAGTTGCGAATCTCAACTGATTAGCACTATACAAGACTTGGCTATAGGTCTTCAGACCCAAGATCACAAGTGGATAATTATGGTTATCATCTGATCATGGACTCGATAAAGACATTAGATGCTGTCCGTCACGACCGGCCTATTTTTAAACTGCACATGTACGGTATCCAGGGTCACATCTTGACCTGGATATCAAGTGTTCTCTCGCCTTCTAAGATGTGCTCGGATGATATCGAGGCAGGGTTGTACTCACATAAATCCCAACCTGCTCCCGGGACCGCCATCCTACGTCCATCGATGCTACTAACATGACGAATTGAATAGGCGTATAATCACAAGGCGTACAGCTTGGGTCTGACTTTTGATGTGTCCCTCTTTCATGAAAGATATGTGTTTACTTTGAAGCAGAACACAATTTGGTCATTGTAATTCATACAATTGTAGAAGAAGTCTTGCCAAGTCCTCAATATCGACGGGATAACCACTTTTTTTTCATACAATACATTCCTCATCAACCATCATATAACATTGTGAAACATTGGTTTTGAGAAAACCAGTGATCAGGTTGAATAATGTCTTGAGTTTCGTCAGTATCCTTGTCCACTGAATTCCTGCGTTTTCATTCTGAGAGAAAGCGGTTATACAGTCCTCTCCACGCTCTATACCATACGCAAGTGACGGCAGACGCCATCGGTTTGTATGCATAATAGGAAAGCTCGCCAAAGGTAGTGTTAAGAGAGCGGGAAGAGTTTCGGAGTGAACTTGCGTGTGAATATCGCATTGCTTGAGCACTTGATCACCCTTTGCTATGAGCGATTCGCCAAGCCTTCCCATGACTTGGGAAAGTGATATACTTTGCGTTGGCCCCTTCAGGGAGGATATTCTGATTTGCCGTGGAACAGCACTGGAATTTTCATGTATAGGCCTATCAGTCGGTATATTAGGTACATTTTACTGAAATGGAAATATGCACATATCGTGTTCAACAGTATTGGCGTCTGCCTTTGTATCATATTACTGTTCACTCAATGTAGTGCAAGAATAAGTAGTACTCCTCTTCTTCTTTTATTTCGCTCGGATAAGTTGGTTTTACTCTACTTGTAATTACAAGAATTATCGGAAAATAGCAGACCCGTTGGTGTGTTAAGCATTCGCTGTTACGAGTGGCTTAACACGTGATACGTATCAGTGCTATTTGTAAGACACTCGACCCAATTATCTATTGAGCCTAGTTCATTCTAGTTATTACGCAAGTTCGATTGCTGGGATTGTCTGCTCATATTGTTATATAATTGCAGTCAAGTTTTCGTCTCTAAAGAAGTCAATGATCTAGCCATACATGTGTTATTGTTCCTCTACCCATAGGCTGGGGTCCCAAAGAACCAAGCGTCATGCCAAATATTGTCTCCAAATTGGCACCGATGAAAAGGGGGCATATCAAAATTTCAGACATGCTATGTCATATTGTCTCGAGTGTTGACAGTTTATGTAAACGAATTAGAACCCTGACATAATGAGGGATGTATACAGACCGCAAATGGGCTGCATGCAGTAACTGTATTCAGCTCATACTTTGCCAACTAGGAATACAGAAGATAATAATCACTGGTTCAAATCCAGTCCGTGGTTTGGATTTGGGTTTGGGGTGTTGACATAAAAATAACTTAAGTAAAGCCTACACGACCCTTGGCCTATGTTTCAGAGGTGATAACATGTTTAGAAAATTGTTCAACTGCTAAACACTGGTTCTAGATTAGGTTAGTGATTCGCGTTCACTCAATTTGGAACTACCTCTGGAGAGAAAATGGAACAAATATCACAAATTAATAGGAAGTGAAACCGCATCCCTTATCACAATATATTGTCGCGTTATATTTTTCACGGCAGCAACGAGGCTGTATATATCAGGGACTCCCAATCAGAAAGTCGTGAATGCTAGCCTAGGTTGTTCACCCTCTGAACAACGTCGAATGTCTAGATGGGCGCCCAAAAGAGGCATTCAATGTCCATGTGAGTTCTTACTTATTAGTTAGTAAAGTTGCTCCTCGAAATAGCCTAAACCTTTCTAGACTGTCAACCATGGATGTACCATTAGCATTGGGAGAAATTGGGCCGCGCATTCAGAGTGGCTGGATCGAAACGAAATGTTAGTTTCTCCGAGGAACGTCAACATGTATTAGGTACTCACGTAGTCTCGTTACATACCTTTACAGAAGCATATTATTTGTTCAATGTTGCAGTGACCAATCCCAAATTATTCGAATTCGTGTTTAATTATTACGAGTATAGTATACTGGAATGAGCAAGAACTGTCCTTGAAATTATTAAAGTTGACTGATCTCAGATGATTGATGAACTATTACTATACATAATTTTGAACGGAAACACCGCTAAACTAATGAACGTTGTCGTTTACTAATACATTCGTTTCGCTATGCAAAGTGATTTAGCTGGAGCAAATAACGTGAGCCAGTTTCAGATGACTTTTTCATGTCATTATGACAGGAAGAGTAGGGAACACAAACATGTACCTTATTTGATATCAAGAATCATGGTTCCGTATATGACAATCTCAAAATAGATGCTGTCCATGTCATTCGCCCACGCATCCTTCTTGACATCTTACGGAACTAGGAATAGAAATAACTGTGCCTGGCGCAATTAAGCACATGAGACAGAGACTGAAACTCAAATTTTCAAATATGGAAATTATAATAATTCATTTTGATCATCCATGCTTCTTCTGCTATCGATAAACGTCATCTAACGACATTACCGGATGCTGCGAATAGATCAAAACGACGGAAACATATTCTGAGCAACTGACCCCTCTTCACTGTTAAACTGGTTTACTGCACGTAGCCTAGTGTAATATTGTAACCTTGTTGGGCATTTAGCAACACGAGCTAAGAAAGCAATTGAGAATTGAACATTTTCGTCGCAGCCTCAACAACGAAATGATGATTCAGTTTTCTTCCAAATAGTTATACTCACAAAATAATTTCTTTTAAAAATATTTCTATATCCATCATCTTATGTCTCGCCTATATCACTGTGTGATGTTTTATTTGAATACTTGCCTGGGCTGCTCGTTTCCCCCAGTTTCCATTATGCACATTGATCAACATGAAAAGGAGCTCCTCTAGTGGCATTCGTGTGTACTGCCACGTAACTAGTCCGCTCAAAAACTGTAATAAACATTTACTAGTTGGAAATAAATAACCAGTCATGATAACCCATAATACCTGCCTTTAACTGCCCCTCCCTTCATTCTACACCCCTAATTCCTCTCACAAATATAGTTCGAAGGGTGTCATATACATATGTGGTCCCTGCCATCTCACCTCACATCACCTATCCCGTGACGGCTGTTGCGGTCGTTGGGGCGTCATCTAAGATACAGCCACTACCCTCCTTCACATGGACCTGTCCTCCACCTTTCTCTGTGATTCTGCAAAGGTCGAGCCAGTCCACTCCTTGATTTTGTCTTCCCATCTCTTTTGCTGCCTTCCACGTCTGCGTGAACACTTCACAGTTCCTTGGAGTATGTTCCCTGCTATCAGATCAGTGGTATGTTGCAGTTTTCAGCTATCTCGACAGTTATTCATCTTCCACTTTGAGTTCACAGCAACAAAAAGTATTGTTGAAGGGATTATTTATCAGCCACCTAAGATATATGGCCTGTCCATTCTTGTGTTTTCCACAATCAGTCAGGTCCCTGCTGAAACCACATGTTTGATCATAAGGAGTGAGATAGTTCCCCTACAGAATACTATTTTTCCCTTACTTCATGTTGTTTTTTAACCCTCTCAGCAATTACATAATCGAAGGTCAATCAAAGTGCTAAATTATCGTTCCGAACTTGCAGAAATGATAGGTGATAACATTATGAACACATACATCCCTAATTGATCTCCTCGTTGTCTTATCTACATCAAAAGGTCAATCTGTGATAAGGGAGAACCAAACATAGTAATTCATAAGTTGTATCCCTCCATGAGTGAGAGGTGCAAGTTATTTTTTCCCGTTGAAGTCAGCTTGTATCTCCTTGCAAATTATGTAATTTTTTATTCATATCAGGTTCACATTTTCAGTGTTACAGAGTTAATTTTGCAACGACTCCGTACTGAGCAGGTCTTCTCTTCCCACGTCATGAAACATTGCTTAATGGTAGATATAACCTCATTTTCATCGTCTCATCGACCCCAAGACAGCTTAAGAATTCGAAGCTCTCAGTATACACATCGAAAGGAATCTCCAACACTTTCATGGTAACTGATGTTCCACTTCATCACCATAGCTGCAGAATCGGCTGAAGCTGCATGCAAGGAATAGTAATATCGGTAATATTTAGGTAATCAGGAGAGGGTTATGCGCTCCCGCAGCATAATATATAACATACAGTCACTAGCAGCAAGTCATCCGCATGCCGAATGAAATTCCCAAATGACTTAGTTCGCTAGGCACTGTATATTCTTCTGGGCAATGTATTTCAATAGATTAGTAAATAATTGTTTTCCTTTGTTTCTCCGAAGGCCTCGATGCCAAAAGCTTTTCAAGTAAATGTTCTGCTCACATCACAAATACATCCCTGTAGGAATCGTCATGCATATTTTTGTATGTAAGAATAAAGGAAACCCCGTGAGGAAAAGAGAAGAGATCCTGCGTTGAGGGGGGATCATAATTCGGAGGAAACACATCCCGGGGAGGAATTTTCCGGAGAGGATAGAACGGGCATATATGTTTTGGTGCGATAGCGAAGCGTCCGTGACTGGCAGGAAGCAGAAGAGGGAGTATGGCGCACAAATTCAACAAATGAGGAACAGCACCCCTATGGGGAGTTCAGCACTGACGATTGAACTAGCAGACAGGGCACTGCCCTACGATAGACTACACGGAGGCGGCAGACTGGGCAGTTATATGGTCATCGTGAATGACTCCTATCTGAATCTGATCAAGGACCCTGGAGGATGATGGTGACGCGACACCCTAAATATAGCGACCATATTCCATTAGGCAAATTAAACTTGAAGACCTCGTAGAGCAAAGTTGGCTGTATTCGGGTGACGTACCTGGGATACATCAGTTGATAACATTATTAATCATCTTCCTTCTCTCTCACTATTCCATCATCAAGGTAGAGGCACAATATCACATGGATTACGACAACAGTTGCTGCCCTTCGGGAAGACAAATTTGCGAGAGGAGCGAAATTGGAACCGCCTACCAGACAAGTTATTGCCCTTTCGAGCAATTCCTTTTGAAGCTTCTCTCCAAGCAATAGAATGCAGTCATTCAAGAAGCCGTTCTAGAGTAATGATCACTTTAAATCCCCACTGCAGTCAACCAATCATTGCATGAGGTTGACCGATCCTAGCACCACTTTCAACTGGTCATGGTCGTTTTATTTATAACGGCCTGCCCAAAAGTTTCTAGCCGACCTAATTTAAAATATAACGAACGCTGGAGGTATTGTTAATAACTTAACCTACACCCTTTTCGGATAAAACCCGATGCGCTGGCACCTAAGCATCCTACTCCTAAATCATGTTTATGATGCCCACAGCAAAGACTGTACCCGGTACAGGCATCACGATTCTCTTCAATATAATTATTCAGGATGACACCAGAGCTCCGACCCGAACAAAACGGATCGAGCGACAGCTTGACATAGGGCATCACCAGAAGGCCCACCCTTTCAATGCTCCGATGCCAGTCGAGTTTACCCAATAGTATGAGCACGTCGTAATCTATAGTTGGTTTAGTAGCAACCAGGGACCCAACAGTATCCACCTGATACATGCATGGGATTAAACCTCGTACGAATCTTCAAGGTACCCGGTCCAGTAGCCCTTACATTGGATTCATCAGCTAACCTACATTGACATCTTACATCAAAACTGCGTTTGATTGTGTTATCGCCTCGAAATCGTATTTGCCAATATAGTTGAGGATGAGTGCTAGAGGTAGTTCGTATATCGGTACATGGACTGAGTCGACAATGATGAACATGATATACGCCTGCGTCAGTCGAATCCATACGACAAACACTAGTTAGACAGTTCATATGCCGATGGGTAGAAGTATGACGTGTGCAAACTCACGATCTCTTGCGTTAGATTCCGGAAATGAGGCGGATTAGCTCAGTCGGTAGAACTCCGGACTAAATGATGAGTATATTGCGAGTTCGAATACCAGTAAGGCCATTGATATTTTTCTGCAGTGCTGTTGGACAACGCATGTCTCTCGATAGTCCCACGGTACCAGCGTGTTGAAGGGGTATCATGTGAGGTGGCTTGTGTAGAGTGTGCGCAGCCTGTGACAACCACTATTGGAAAGCTCCCAGGGGGACGCAAATACGTGACACACAGCTTCGGTGCATCGGGAGAGAACGAAAAAGTTGACAACTATAAGTGCGGGATTGACATGTCACTATGATCAGGGGGAATATTTGTTAAGTGATTTAAGGCTGATAAATCGCTATCTAAGAACCGGATAATATCAAGTGATGCCAAACCTGCTAACCCATACATTGAATACATCAAAATAACCGCCACTCTCGATTATAAATATTCATCTAGCTGAAAATGTTTCGAATAGCGATTAGTCTGACAAAATGGTCATTTATATGGTGCCTCCTGATCGAACATTTAACTTATGTTTCAGTAAACCGTGTGCAATGGCATATGGTGGCCATATTGAATCTCGATATAGCCACTATTCAATGTTGATATACATTTTACGACTGGGTTCATAGGATCAAGATCCAATGAGATTGCCTCCTAAAACAATACCCACAAAAGCCTCAAAGCCTATACACACGAAAATAGATTTTCATTCGAATATGATGGCCATCTTGGATTTCAAGTTTGCTGTTTTTGTTAAAGAGACATCAAACATGACTACTGGATGTGTGGTATCAGAACTCTCTGATTTGTCCTATATATACCAATAATGTCATATACAGAGCCACAATAATTCCATATTCGTGTAACGGTACTGGATGCTCAGGGCATCACAATCGCAGACAACAACCCTCATGTCCTCGTATTTTCATCTCATTCGTTAAACCTGTCTACACCTGATTGCTAATAGTGAAAAGTAATCAACTCTTTCAGAAAGCCACTGCTTGATTAGGCAAGCTACCGTGCACTGACAATAATGATTATCTGTGTTGTATAGACACACGCCCCTGTGGCTAATGAATGATGACAAGCATCGTCTGGGGATAAGTCATAGTAAGAGCTATGGTATTCGGGATGAAGCAATTACGCCTGCCGTGGTTGTTACTCGAATGAGTGCTTCCCAACATTCGGGAAACTGGAGTGCAGCGGTTTTTATATTACGAAAACGTAGCTATAGCCTATATAAGGTATATAGCAGTTAGCAAATAGTGTATTTTAAAAATATTCTTAGAATGAATTTAAGGCGCTGTATTTGGAAAATGTACAATATGAATTGTATTGAGAAGGAAGTTGTCATCTACGAAAAAAGGAACCTCCACGGGAACAATACGAAGAGTTCAATGACTCATTTAACGAATTGAAGTATATGCCACGCCATGAGGTGGTATTCGCCATAAAGACAAACGAATAAAATATATCCCCGTTGTATCATAGGTTCAACTCTATAGAACCGTAAAATGTGATGCATTCACCGTGATGACAGAACCATGACTGGTGAATGTGGCATTTGACTCAGCTTTTTACCGGGAAAAAACATCAGATTTACTTCGATGGATGTCCATGAGATCATGCGAATAAAATTTATAGTGGATGCAGTCAACGTCACTTAAGGGAAGTCAAAAACTATTCCATGTTTATTTTGAGGCAATTATTTCAGAAGCATCGGTGGCTGGTGTTCCCCGGATTTAGGTCAGGTAATGGAAATGATGTCATGGGGCTGATCAGTCATGAGGTCCGATGATTACACGCACTTTCGAACAATTCATGGTATAATTTATCTATAGCTAGTAGATGACGTGAAGCCTATTACCTATCATATTAGTTGAGTTACGACTTCTTGAATAAAATGTGAACTAGACGTGGGTAAATTAGGGGTAAATTAGGGCAATCCTTCAATAGAGCCTCATATAATATGCTCATCGCAGGCTGACTCATACTTATCTCCTTGGAATATTACTAGGAATATTAAACAACTTCCTATAAGATATAGTGATTCAAGCATAGTGGCCTTCCGTGGTTCGGTCAATATAACTTCACCTATTTCACAGAACCATTTCAACTGCATAAAGATTGCAGCATAGCAAACCAATTGTGCATTTCGTGATGGAAGCACCAAATTTGGCAGGATGATAGAATATTATATGGATAACATTTTCAAATATGGAACCACTTTGGAATTCCCCCAATATGGCGGCCATATTGGATTCAAAAATGGCGGCCTCAACACATCCAATTACAAATATTTCTGCTTCCATACCAGCTATAGCCTTGATTTTAGTGTCTGGATGTACAAAGCTGAGGTCAAGGAATTTAATGGTTCTACTTAGAAGTTGATTCACTTACGCCATGATGAAATTCAAGATGGCGGCTCCTCAAAATCTGCAGACAGATATCTCTGGTTCTATGCCAGCTAGATACTTGATTCTGGTGTCTAGATGTACATTTCTGAGGTCACTGAAATGAGTGGTTGTATTGGAAGATGTGTTAATGCACATAAGCAGCGGATAATCCCATATACTTACATTGTATTCACACATACAGCAAGATAACTAGTGAGCGTATTGCATGAAGTCATGTCAAGTGTCACAGTTTCAACTCCATGTGAGCAGTCACCATCGCAGGCACACAGTCATGTGCACTTCAGATCCGCTTTCTTGCATTTGTAATCTCCCACTGCAATCTTTTTTGCACCCACAACAGATGAGTTCATAGCAGGATTTGGATGCTTCTGGTAGTGTTGTCCACAGAAGGATCGAACTGTCCGTCTTTGTCCACCCACCCCCAGTCGCATGGTGATTGGAGAGTGCAATGTGGGACAGGAGACTGTCCCCATCAATGTACATTCTGGTAAGTTTCACTCTTCACATGCTATACTAGGGCGGCATGTGTTGGAGGTATTGCTTCAATGGGTCGAGATTTCTTCGCAAAGAGATTTTGCCAGATTCACCTCAGAACATGTGCGGTCGTACAGAATCACTTCATATCTCTCCAGTGTTGCAAGAGTATTCTCAGAGATCTCAGTGGTGCAGATGCCAGGACCAGGGATGCATTGGTCACTTTTGGAAAAGTTCCCTATACTGTTCATGTTGTTTTCTTGCCACGACCTGCGAAGCTCGAGACGGTATCGCACCCTGTGATTGCATGGAAGATTGGCAGTGCCTTGGCTTTGTCTGGTCCCAGGGTAGCAGACATATTGTTTGCTGCTATGTAGCGGAACTTCTTCGCGGTTCCAAACGCTAGCGAGAGTTCGTCCACTACCTCTATTAAGCTCCTGGGCCATCCAGCGAGAACTACCACATCTGTGTCCACGGTGCAGATGAGTACTTTTCGGTGTCCAGATTTCATGGCAGCTGCTGCGTGGAGCAACATGCGCGTGTCTGCTTTCTCGTGATTGCACGGGGCTGAAGCGGTCAGGACCAGCAAAGCTGTGCTTTCTTCTTCAATGGGGCTGCCCATCTCTTCGATGACTGTTGTCAGTGCACAGACATCTTGGACGAAATTCTTCTGCATACTGTCGGTTTGCTCATGGTGGTGGGTGTGCTCTCCTCTTCGGCGCAGCATGCTATGAGGTCTCAAATTATGTGATGACCCGTGCAACTTTGGGTCCAGCCACCATCCACCGTCGAAGGGCACTCGGATTTTCAGTTGGGCCGACTGCCCCGCCATCGCCTTTGACCCGTGGCATTGCTTTGCTCATTTGTATGGTTTAGGGAGATGGCGGAGAAAGCACGCCTAGTCTTCTTGGATGTGAAGTGCCCCGCATGGTACTTGTCAGCAACATCTGGGTGTTTTCGACAATGCCAAGCATGTCTCTGATGTGCACGGGTAACCAGTGAGCATAGTGGATATGGTCCAATGCAGTGAACCATGCAGCAACTGGTAGGGTATCCATGTACATCGGGAAGTTGGACTCTCCCAGTGAACGTATGTAGAGTAGTTTACAGAGTTCCAGGTGAAGTATGTTGGCTCAGTACTGAAACTGGGGACAGTTTGGGAGACCGCTGCTCTCTGGTCACACCATGCCTCGGACTACAATGGTTCCTCATCCCATCGTTTTATATGTCATATGCACGATGCGGGAGTATGTGTAGGGCAGCAACAGTTACTTGGTGAGCGCGTGTGGTATGGCTGACGTGAGCTGCACGCAAGGAGGAGTCCGCTGTGCCAGCCGTTGCTATCTCTGCATTAACCATGTCCAACCGCTGTCTTGCAGCCAGTTTCCTGCTGTCTTCAAAGCTGCCATATCTGTGTGTAGACCACTCAGCATGACCACAAAGAGATCTTCACCATGTGTGTCTGGCCAGTTCCAATGCACTTGCTTGGCGATCGTAAACGTGGTTGGTCCAGTGTGACGACGGGTATTTGCACAGGGTTTAGCTCATTGATCGCTGCGTTCACGACATCCATGGCATGGCGGATCATCGCCACTAAGTGGGATTGATCATGGAATAGGGGAAGCAAGGCTGTAGGTGTGACTGTGATACTAGTGTCCTCGGCCGATTGGTTCTCTGTGTGATGCGCAGCCCACGGAATGTTTCCTGGATTCTGTGTGACACCACTGTCACATGCATACTTCACAGTCTGGAGCATCTCTTCTCTTTATCCAGTTCAGCTTGTGCATGTTTCCTCTGCAGCGATGCCTGGGTTCCAGCTGGTACGGGGTGGGGGGTGGGGGGGGGAGTTGGCAGGTGAACT
>JAUOBX010259737.1:0-11454 GCA_032360705.1 Eupentacta quinquesemita
GATTACCCCCAAACCCACCCCCACACACAGTCTGGATATTATTCCCGATGTTTGGGGGGATATTTCCCTTACCCCCCTCCTCCCAGACAGAACATAAAAAATACTCTTCACACACCTGAGGTGAAATATGGATGAGTTTATATAAATTTGAACACGTTGTCACATATCCAGAAGAAAAACGGCAACACCATAAGTTTGTGATGAATAATTTGGTTTGTTCCTGATGACACAGTCAGAGCCACTTGTTCACTAGTAATTTTGTGAACTGGCTCCCTCCATTCGATCCTGAAGAAAATACAGCCTCCCTTTTTCTGGCTGTGACCATAACTCAATAACGCAATATGCTACGAATTCGGGGTACGGCTCATTGAATCCGGCGTGCCGAGTTGCATCATATATGTTCGACTTGGATATTTACTACTCGATCCCTGGATGCAAATCCAGAGAAGTTCAATGATTACAAAATTGTCTTCAATCGCTGACGTCATCGCCCAGTATAGCATTTTCACTCATTTCGCAAGATGTTCTATCCGGACAACCAACTTCGAAGGCAGGTTTCTTCACAACGGTCTACCCGATCTTCATGGGGAAGGTACCGATGAGTAGCTGAGAAATTACTCTATAATCTATCGAAAATAAAAAGTTCCTTTCCATGAGGCCTTCAATCAGTCCTGGAGGACTCTAGACCGGTCTCGAGTCCTTTTTATTAGGGACTCGGACCTCAGAGGTCAATGACTCAGACTCGGACTCCGCTCGAAGGACTCGGGGACTCGATCTGAGTCCTTTACTATTTTTCCATGCTATTCAAATGACGAGAACAACAAGGAATTTAATCAGAAATAATTGCTCAGTCTTTTCACCCTTAGCATTCAAGTAACATTGAAATTAACTCACCAAAACTAGATTGAACCAGTCTACATACAGTGGCATGGACCTTTTCATGACAGCACAGATTGCGTGTTATACACATGTTCATATAATAACTAAGTTGGGATTGGTGCAGTCTCATTTACTACCTTATTTCGAGGCTAGGTAATGACGGTCATTCAGGATGTAAGGTACTTGTCTCTTCTTTACATCCCATTCTATTTGTATTGCCCTCCAAATTATCTAAGGTGGTATATGAAGGAGTGGAACTTCTAGGCCTACATGTATTCTTTAGACAGGGCTCCCACAAACTGATCACTCACATGATCATCCTAGAAACTCATTTCATGACATGTTAGTAGTTTGCTTGGCATAAAGCATCCCTTAGAACCTCAGTGATGTAGATGTTTGGTCAGAAAAATTGCTATTCAAATTTGCATAAGGACTCGAGGACACGGATGTCAAAGACTCGGACTCGGATTGAGTGGATGCGACTACAGCACTGCCTTTAATAGCAGTTGGGTTGTTTGTAACAATTTGAATTGCTGGAGGACAACTAATTCTGAGAAAGTATTATACAAGCATCTGGTCTGTACAGTGTATATGTAGAAATTATTGAGCCATAATTTTGTAATGTACTCCAACAGATGTTCTTCAAGGAACATATAATGAGCACGCTGAGCATAGAACGCATCACAAACAGCAATATGAAACTAGACATGTGCAGCCGGGTATCGAACCGCACACATGTATATCCGCGCATTATTTATGGAGATTGACAAATATGATAACTAGAAAAATTGCCTAATCCATGTCAATTTGACATTTGATGACTCTTAATTGACCTACATGTCACATCCTCCAAGTTTTGTTCCAATCTGACAAAGTGAAATCACATCAATTACGCACATTTAGGTGACTTTGAAATGACTGCCTTGTTTTTGGGACCAACTGTTGTCCACACCCACCGGTGTCGTGTGAATCAAACAAACTTGACCTTCTTCAAAACCTGCAAGATAGAGGGCAGCAGTCATATAGCAATGCCCACTTTCGAACCAATCCAATATTTTCAAGGGCAGACATGTGTACCAAGTTTCAAACAAATTGAGCAGAGCCATAACCATAATATGACTGGCTGTTTCACACATCGCAGAAATATAACTGTGTTTCACTCACTCTTAGACTCGAGCACCCAGAAGAAGAAGATGAGGGCAAAGGTCACATACAGTTACGCCCCACAGAACGAAGACGAGATCGGGTTGGAGGTCGACGCAGAGATTGAGGTCACCAGCCAGCCAGAGCCCGGCTGGTGGGAGGGAATCGTCGACGGAAAGAGGGGGATGTTCCCCTCAAACTTTGTTGAGATGCTCCCTGAAGCTGAGGTCGGAGAAGGTAACACATAATAGAGCGATGACTACATCGGTACATTGAACTAATGACTAATCAACGATCAGATTGTGAATAGGTATCAAATTACTCTCTGCGATTGCCAAAAGATGAGGCTGTTGGGATGACAATGGCGTATCAGAAGATTGGCATGTTCCTCTCAGACTCTGTTTAGGTGATCACCAATGCTAAGATCAAAGAAGGTGACATTTGAGGAGAAAAAAGGTACATTGGTACATTGAAATCATTTGCCAGTAACCAGCTTGTGGATTCTCTCGGTGTGTTGGTGATAGCAACTTATTCTCTGGGTTTCCACAAAAATGAGGCTGGTGGGAGGGAATCAATGATGGGAAGATCAGAATTTTCCCATCAAACTTTGTTGAGATGCTCCCTGGAGCTGAGCTGAGTATCATAACTGAACCCACTCGGGATTCTACTAGGCGGACATGTGTACTGAGTGAATCCGAAAAGGGTTAAGCCAGGGTCACACTACACCAATATTTTATAGGTTTGCAATCTGATTTTCTCAGAAAAATTGTAACAGCAAGGTTTCGTGTAGAGAGTTTGCTACAAATTCAAAAGACCTGTGAATTTCCCACGATCCCTTGGAGGTTTACTTGCTCAGGTTCCTTTCCGCCTGAGGCAATACCTCAAAATCGGTAAAATCAGAAATCCTTAACGTTTCCTCCATTGCGAGATCTACAAGGGAGGTGCGGGTGCGGGAATCGCGCTGCTTAGCGTGAACACTTAACCACTATCATATCAACTCTAATGAAGGCCCTGTTATCTATAATTTTTCAAGACTAAATATATTATAATCCAATATAATTTAAATGACACATTAGCACCTGTTTGCAGCGTTTTCAACAGTATGTTTATTAGATCAGTAAAGTATCTACCTATTTCGGTTTCTCTACTTCCTCGATTCGCATTCTTCAGGAAATACAATAAATATGGTTTCTTTGTCTTCTATATTTCG
Organism: Eupentacta quinquesemita; assembly: GCA_032360705.1. Lineage (NCBI taxonomy): Eukaryota > Metazoa > Echinodermata > Holothuroidea > Dendrochirotida > Sclerodactylidae > Eupentacta > Eupentacta quinquesemita. The sequence goes on from JAUOBX010259737.1 coordinate 3,233, forward strand.
AATATGTTTGTATAAATGATTGCTATGAGGATAGTAGGAAATACACTTACACTAAATAAAGTTACATTCAGTGATGAATGCAGCATTGACATATTCAACTATTTTGTGTTTGACCTCTCCACAGTCAAGCCGAAGAAGATGCCCCAGGGGCCTGGCTTTGGCAACATCTTTGCCAGGGGCCCTGCCAAGCTAAGGCCCGTCCACAATTCTTCACCGCGGCCCGAACCAGCCAGCAAACCCGACAACAGCTCCTCTGAAAAGTCGGTAAGACCCTTAGCCACCAAACGGGTGAGTCTGTCTAGGACGTTCCGTCCAGGTGGTGGGCGGCTGGCGCTGACCCTGGTGGCACTTTTTATTTTCTTCATCCTTCCTCCTCCTCCTCCATGGCTCTGCGTTTGCTGCCCGCTCTTCTCTCTCACTGCTGAGGTATGTTGTCGTGCTTTAGCTCTAGCTTCAGACACGTTGTAACCAGCCCTATTTAGCATTCCTCATTCTTCTGCATCCCATCTGGATGCATTCAGATTGAATCACTATGAATGAATCTAGGGAAATTGAGATTTTAGTTTCACCCACTTAAACAAATGGTTGAAAGGGATGTCTATTGTCATGAGCCTTTGTAATTGGGCATTGGGCTGCCCCATTGAATTAGGATGGGGCCTCATTGTGTTCGTATTTGGATGCACTTGAAACGCAGTGCTACCCTGAAAAAGGTCCCGTAGCTAGTATTCCAAAGGCGAGAGTGCTAACTGCAAGTCCTCTCGATCCTAGTTTGAGTCCTTTGTGCCTGTGTCGGAGACACAGTGTCCGAGTCCCTACACAAATTTGATCTGTACTTTTTTGGGCACAATTCAACAACCACTACATCGCTGGCTTACGCTACTCAAGAACACAACTAGGCTCTACCAACATGCTGGTTGAATGCATCATTGCTACTATGCTAGTAGTTTTGGCCCGTTGAATACAATGCTTCTGTATTGTCCTGGGTGAGATGAACAATGAAATCTGTGTGTACAGAAACAGTAAAGGACTCGGACCCAATCATTATATCCCCACTTCGGGGATATTATGGTTTTGGCTTCTTCGTCTCTTCCGCTGCTGCCGCCGTCTCCGCCGCCGGAAGATTTTCGTGTTAACGTAATAACTCTCCAACACAATGTCCGATTGATTCGAAACTTAGCACGCATGTCCGCCCCAGACAAATCTCAGATGGGTTCGAAAGTGGGCATTGGTGCATGACTGCTGCCCTCTATTTTAGCGGTTTTATGCGAAAATATCAAGTTTGGTCAAACTTGCGTAATTATCCTGCCGTTGATGGATTTGAACGAAACTTGGTGTATGGGGACTACAGTTAGTTCCGAACGACATGGCGGTCATTTTAAGGTCACCAGAGGTCAAATTTGCATAATTTATGCGTTTTTCCTAACTGTCTCGAATTTGGAAGAAACTTGGTGAATGTGGACTATATTTGGTCCTGAAGAACATGAAGGTCATTCCAGGGTCATCGGAGGTCCAATTTGCCTAATTTATGCGTTTTTCCTAACTCTGTTGGATTTGAACGAAACAAGTGGATATGGCCTTCACTTGGTTCCAGAAAACATGAAGGTCATTTCAAGGTCACCAAATGTCAAATTTGCATAATGCGTCTCTCACTGATTGCTCAAATGATATTACATGTTGGCGGTTTATCCGCCGGCGGTTGTCTAGTTCACTATGCGTGTTCATCGATTTGCTACGAACCAACAGACCATCGAATAGACGGATAGACATGGGAAAATGGAAAGACAAATAGATAGATAGGTAGAGATGGATTTCTGGACAGCGATATACTAGCTAGACTGCTAGATTGCTGGATAGCCAAACGGCCGGGCAGAGGGTTAGACGGCATTAGAGGATGACTGCACGTTCTGTTGTGCGTAACAAGTTTTGTGTTGTGACAAGTTTTGAGGCCTGATTTTTATGAGTTTGTCCTTGAGAGCATGATCTGAGGGCATTTTCATGGTCATTGCGGCCAGTCTTCAAAGGAAGTTTTGCCAAGGGCGAGCAGTTTACGACTAGTTTACGACCAGGTTTCGCGGCTTGTGGTGAACACCCCTGCAGTTTTGCGGCTTGTCCCCCTTCCCTCTGTGTATCGTCTAGGCAGATAGATAGAAAGATAGATATATATATAGATAGATAGATAGATAGATAGCTAGATAGATGATTGGGGTCAGTTACCTCTCGCAAGTTCTGTAATTCTGATAATCGGGTTATTGTCTTACGTTATATCCTTCAGGTTCATGTTCATAATAACCATCAATACCATGCGTAACTTAATATAATCTCAGGCGAATTGTGCCGCCGGGAACCTGGCGTCCCATATAAATGGATTGCAGTGTTTAGTCTGGTTGTAAACCGCTTCTTCGTCTCTTGTAAGTTTCTGAAATTTACGCTCGCCTGCTTCGGTTTGATACATATCGACATTGACTCAATCAGAACATAGTTCATTCATACTTCAAATCCTGTTACTGACTTACGGATTTCTAGGCAGTAATGCAATTTGCCGGTTCCCCTTGGGCGTATCGTGCTACATTTGTATATTAGAACTCGGGGGGTTTCAAGGCTTGACGTAGAAATACGGCAGTCTACCTCGGCAATTGTATACGCAGCGCCCCATCATGTAACACTAGGAAGCCGTATTCTCGTGTCTTCAGAAAGTATGTTCCTAAGAAAAACGGCGTCCGGAACAGGAGGCTACTGTTCTGGAATGTCCAGCATGCATACATTTGTTGATACTAGAAACAGTACCCTGAATGGAAATCATACTGAGAATTTTCCCCAACTTGATACCAAACACCCAAATGTCAAAGTCCGGCTCATGGACAATCTGCATCGATTATTTCATATGTTCTATTGCGGTTTAAGACTACATCATGTGCGTCATGTATACGCAGCGCACCTTCATGTAACACTAGAATGCCGTATTCTCGTGTTTTCAGAAAGTATGTACCTTTAAAAAAAGGTATCCGGAACAGGAGGCTACTGATCTGGAATGTCCAGCATGCATATATTTGTTGATACTAGAAACAATACTCTAAATGGAAGTCATACTGAGAATGTTCCCCCAACTTAATACCAAACACCCAAATGTCAAAGTCCGGCTGATGGACAATCTGCATCGAATATTTCATATGTTCTATTGCGGTTTAAGACCCCATCATGTGTTTATATCCTTTTTCATTTATGTTTATAACCTGAACATCATGCATAGGCCTGATAAAAGAAGCAAATTTGTGTGTAGGTATGTGATCTGGCGAGCAAATGAGTGTCTGCATGCTAGTGCAGTAGCTTCTGATGATGCCTCACAATGTATCATCCGATTAGCTACTGGTTATAGGCCCTATAGCCAAAGAAGACCATCGCCGAGTATTGTAGGGACAATTGTGCTGGGCTTTGACTTGAAAGCCTAGTTCTCATAAATATTTGACGCTTATAGTAGACTCAATCATTTCTTTTCATTGTAGTCACGATCTGACTGAATAGTTTTCTCTCTCTACATACCACCACAAACAGAAAAGTACTAATGAGTTGCTTCGGACATTCCAATATGTACAATTATTAACAAGATACAAGCTATCCCTGGACAACAATTCACACTAAAACACTAATTAGGGGTTACTTGGAATACTAGCGCAGTATCATCGGGTATGCTGTGAGTGATGTGGCATTCTCGTGTGGTTCTACCTGTAGTGTACACAAGTTTTTTCTTAACTATGTTCTATGAAACTTCAAATTTTGCGTAGATGAGTTGATATGTTGGGGTTTGGGGATTGCTAGACGATTGATAGTTTCCCATTCAACAACTGACCATTTGACCCGTGCTATGTAGTACATCTCTAGTAGTATAGTTCATTTATTTGGACATTACAAAGTCTAAATTGTTCCTTTGCTACCTAGGTCCATGCGTTGTTCGATGACCGATACACTAGTCATTCGTTGGATCACCACTGTATATGCCAAACTCATTCGTGGCTCGAGAGATTCGAACTCATCGACGTCATTTCCTCATTATAGGGAATTCTCTGCACATCCATTATGGTGATTGTCATTCAAGTGCATTGGTGATCATGAGGGATCGTTTAGGGATGTGAGTAATTGCTTCAGGGAATAACCGCATCTGTAGGCGGCTAGGCAGAGATAAGCACGGACCCGCCAACTGTCGGTTAACGCCTAGCCGCCTCGGGTGGATCAAATTGACGGATTATTGTACTCCCTTGATTTTACTGCTATCTCTTTGGCAGTATTTAGTTATCGGTTGTGTAAGTTGAATGAAGCTCGGATGTTCCTACCAATTCTACACTATAGATAGTCGCTGTGTCTGATATACACTCTAATTTTTTTTTACACAACTTGTGTAAAATTCTACACAACACCTGTGTAGATAGTACACCTATCAACGTTGTGTAGAAATTACACAATAATTGTGTAAAAATATGTTGTGTAGAATTTACACAATAGTTGTGTAAAATATGTTGCGTAGAATTTACACAATAGTTGTGTAAACAGTGAACTAACACAACTATTGTGTAATTTTTACACAACATCCTTTTTTATGATGTAGTCTCTACACAACGTTGAAATGTGTACAAGTTACACAGGTGTTGTGTAGAATTTTACACAAGCTGTGTAAAAACAATTACAGTAATGGACAGAGGCTTATCCTTTCTATCTCCTCTATTTTCAAGTTGACACAATCGCTTTAGTGCCATGCCCCACAAGAAGGAAAACTAAACGTCCTTGCCCTTTTAACACAGGCTATCAACTAGCTATTTCAAAAGCCTGCTTGACATCTCGTTCATATTTCTTGAAAAATCAGAGAGGCATAAATCGTTCCTTGAAACATTTTATTGAAAAATCCCTGCCACAACTGCAAACATAATTAATGCTGTTAACAGTGGAAGTGATAAAAAATAGAGGTTCATGCACTCTTCCATACATGCATCACCTTAGGAGAAGTGCTAAAAATGAAGTATGAATAATGTTGATGAGGCAAGTAATAACAATAATGTATGCTTAATGTGAACGGATGAAGCGTTTCTCTAAGAATGGAAAAGGCATGTGGTTTAAAGATTTGATATAATACAGTTAAGTTAAGATCAAGGTCGTTGAAAGTATTTTTGTACCTGAGAAGGCATTGGGGCCAATGAACGAAGGATCAATGTGGACGGAGGAAGAGTAACATGGTATTATAAAGAAGGGAAGTGGCATGTCTTTAAATCATGATATAATACATTTGAAGGTTTAGTGGAATTGGAAACGGATAGTTTTGAAGCTTACATACTGTAGCTGAGAAGAGCATATTTCATTACCCCGCGGAAACTCAAATCTGGTGCTGCAACTCATCTGTTTTTAACTCGGGCATCCAAAGAATGTTGCCATTGAGTTTGCAGTTATAGTCGATGAATGCTGACATCAATATATTCTTAAGAATTCTGTTTGATTCAAATCAGGTTGGCCATCCTCGTGTGAGCGAGTTATACAAAACTGATTTTAACTTTGCAGGTAATTACTTTCCCCCAGTGACATCATAAAGACATTCTGCCTTGTTTTTGGTGTGTTTATATGTGGAATCATATTCTGCAAAGTTATGTTTCACACCTCAACTGACTCTAAATATCGAGGTGAATTTCTGAGGAAGCATGTGGGGGCAATTAACGGAGGACTTGGAACAAGCTTTCCTCTTTGAAGACTCTGAATACATGTAACATAACAAACACCATACAGGCAAGAGATGCAATTATAGTACACTTTGGAGTAATAGGCAGACAATGCTATGATCTAGAAGCTAACGGGTCAGAAAAATTACTATACTATATATCTGTTGTGCCCCCAAACAAATCTACCAACATCTTGATGGACAAAGTTGCATGGCGAATATATATTTACTTTTACTGGAGCAGAAAAGTAAATGGTGTGAATGTAGTGTCCATGGTGTCCTGATGTCACTTTGATAGCATCAACAAGAAATACATCATGGGCTCAGAGATAAATTTACACCACTTACTCGACCCCCCCCCCCCCCCACCCCACCTGTACATTTAGACAAAATAATTGACGAGATAACTCATGGAGTTATTCAATGCATGCTGAGACTGACTACCATTTTTCCTTTGTTCAGTAAATTTAGATTAATGTTCACCAAAAACACTAGTAGAACCTAGTGTCAACCAACTGAGGGAAATTTCATTATTTCGTGATTCAGCGGTAGTAAACAACTGGTATCTGCAAAGGCGCTTTGAAGTTCACCATCGCTACTCCACCTTCGCCACTGAATTCAACGATATGTCTCTGAAATGTTGATTATCAGCATAGAGGTCTCACATGCTCGTTATTTACAACCATTACCAAAGGAACAGTGATAGATCTGAATGTCTGATCAGTGAAAAAAAGATCGAACAAACTGTTAGGCTACTGTTGTCTTGGTTAGTATACAAAAGTGGCAATGATTTGGCCGGCAGGATCGAGGCTTATTGAGGGTGAAACTAATTGCTGAATGTTGACCTTGTTTAGACCGAAACGTCTTGTACAAACTTTTTCAAAGTTTAATCTGAAAAATATAAATGCTGAAAATGTCCATGTTTAGTACCACACAGATGTGACTAGCAAGAGTGACTGCTGTCATTAGATACCACTATAGGGCAGTGACATCAGCTCCTCCATCACAGAGGGCCCCCACCTCCACTGGCTGAAGGACTTCCCCAGGATGGTTGTGACAATTTTAACAGGAGTGCCAATGGCACAGTAGCTTACCCGGTACATGTGTATTCAATTTGTTGAGGAGTGACTGACTGAGCTAAAATTGATTTGATGTCATGATGACATCTTGGAACGAAAAATCCTGAACATATAAAAGACATCATATGACCTTGATTTCATATGATTACCATCTGTTAGACCATCATTATGACTGAACATCAGTACTGTGCACTGAAAATTGTGGGAGGAGAAGCATTTTGCCTGATTTTACATAATGGGCCCAGGGCCCACACCGGGCCTCGAGCCCTAAATTCCTGAGCAGCCCCAAAGTAGGAATGCTAGACCATTATTATGACTGAACATCAGTACTGTGCACTAAAATTTGTGGGAAGAAGGGCATTTTGAGTGATTCCACATAATGGGGCCCAGGGCCCACACTGGGCCTCGAGCCCAAAATTCCTGAACACCCCGAAGGTACGACTGATAAACTATCACTTTGACCAAACATCAGTACTGTGCACCAACATTTGTGGGAGGAGAAACATTTTGTGTGATCTCACACTATGGGGCCCAGGGCCCATGACTTGGTCATCATTGTCACCGAGATTCATGGTCATCCGTCAAAGGTTGTGGGAGGAGAAGCAATTTGAATCAATTGTGAACCGATAGATAAATAGATAGATAGAGCTGCATGATCACAATAGCTCACCTAGCCACATGGCTAGGGTGAGCTAAAAATGAACTTCCTTGGCCTTATTTTCATCACCGCTATTGAATCAGCGGCACACATACTCAATACAGAATACCCACAATTGTCCTACTCGTCTTCAGCGTTGAAGGCTGTCACGAGCGATCTTACTAGGGCAGAGACATCTGAAGAGGCCCTAGCAACAGAGTAGCATCCATGCTGGAAGAACTGCCACACGGCTTTACACGCCACAGGGTATTCAAAGTTCAACACATAGAATGCCTTAAAGCAGGCATCGACCGCTGCGAGAGTGGAGCCATGTGGTAAGGCAATTCCCTCCACAACAAGAAACTGCTGTGAAGGTGACAACCAATCACCGAGCACCAGAATGTATGGCTGTTTCCTCGTCCCTTCCTCTCCATTCGTCCGCAGATACTGTGGAAGATTTGTTCCTACCTGGGGATAAAAGAGGAATCAGGAGTGAGCGAGGCTGAACTATGTGAAATTCTACTATTAAGTTTGCCTCAGAAGAAGTTTTTTGGCAGATAAGTGCTTACAAGGGATTTGAGCATTTGATATCTGAGATGCTGTATGCTGACGACCTAGTCTTGTAGAGCGAGTCGATGGAGGGCTTGAGGGAGAAATTTGAGAAGTGGAAGGAGTCGTTCGAGAGAGAGGGACTGAAGGTAAACCTCGGGAAGACAAAGGTGTTGGTGAGTGGGGCAGGACCAGGAATTTCAGTGAGTAAGGTAGACCCATGTGGTATATGTGGGAAGAGAGTTATGCGGAACTCGGTGTTGTG
>JAUOBX010259848.1:0-14748 GCA_032360705.1 Eupentacta quinquesemita
ATGAAAGAAGAGGATAAATAATTAGCCGCCTGATCGAAAAAGGCCCTATAAACCATTTTACACCTGAGAAGTCTCCACCTGTCCTCGATGGAAGTCCAGTTCAAATTGCTAAGGACCTGGTCCGTAGGAGTATTGGTGTTAACGCCTGAAACAATTCTAGCCATCCTCTTGTGCTGATGTACTAAGTTTTAGGACAAGTATACCAGGCAATGCTACAGTAATCAAACAGTGGTAAAACCAAAGTATTAGCAATCAGCTTAACGATATCCATGGGCAGAAAGCGTTTCAACCTACTAAACACATTGCGGCAGATATCCATCTCCCAATTCTAGGAGCCCACTCAAGACAAACAAGGGCAGGGCTATGTTATTATTCTCAGAGATCGATGTTCCCATGGTTCGACGTTCCATGCAGGGTTAGGATTACACACTGGTGATTTGCCAGTGGTGTGCGCCTAGCGCAGGTGCGGTGGGGTGTGGAACCAACCGCCTTGGTCGATTTGAGTGGACTCAACAACATATTTACTTACTTTTGTGCTCACCTCAGCAACAATGCATTCGGGATCATCAGACCCAGGGAATATGGGTATGCATGGGAACATCGAATCCAGCGAAAGTTAATGGAGAGAGGGCGCCTAATAAACTAACTGCACGGCGTTCAAGAGAAGAGCGACAATGAAGTACCCCAATCAACGAGTCAGTCTCACGGATGCGCCATGCAGTAAGCAGTGGGGTCTAATATTGCTTGTACCAGCGGATTTTTTATTTTGTTATATACTGAACGACAGTTGTACAAAATGACCAAAATCATCACTATACATATAGGCTGGCAAATAAGGCAGTCGTTACCATTAACTTGCCATTCAACTGTTTAAGCGAATTGGTTTCCCCCCGACTATATAGGTGCTAATATTGTGATTTGTGAACCTTTGAGAAACCTAAGTGGCGTGGAAAAAGTTGATTCCGGACACTCTCCGTGGTGAATCAAGTGCGAACAGGAACCCGGGTACCATATGGGTTGCAATGGGGGAGTTTTGTTTTATATGTATGAAAAAAATATGTGAAAACATCTAAACGAACACTGGTGAAAGCAGAGGAGTAACAAATTTGACAAATAACATCCAAGCTTGTGGGAGACCGGTTAAAACACTCCATAATGATTGTGTTTCAATGAATAAAACTCTTCCATCCAGGCGGATGATCTGCTCAATTTGTTCCGATAAAATGCTGACAAATTTGAGGGGCACTGGAATGGGTGCAATGTGGCAAGCCTTTTCTAAACAGGGACAGGAGCAGTCATTCATATAAAAACGGTGCAACGACAATACAGTAGTTACCGATGACAATCCATGATATTCATAACAGTGGTTACAGTGATCCAAGAAATTCTTCTCCGAGATTACTCACAGTCTCCGAAGGATCGTCGAGATTGGTGAGATTCGACCAATAGTAAATCTTCTTCAGACGCAATTTTCCACCAAGATTTGGTTCCCCGAGCGTTCTAGTCCTGTTATTCTTTACATAGGGTGTGAATGGTCCATGAACCCATACCGTAACATTGTTTGGGGTGACAGTAGAATTGAAGATTACGGGAGCGGACGCTTCTGCAGAGAGAAAATGTTTTTTTCCTGATATGAATGATATGAGTTCATGAAGTCGCTGAGGGTTCATAGAGGAACCCCACAGAGACGTGCTGATCGTGAAAAAGCACTGGCGAAAAGCCAGAACTGGCCGAAATTCTTCTGTCCTCCGAATGACCAAAAGCTACAAAAAACAAACAAATAGGGTTCGTGTACTACTGATAAAAAAGCAACAAGTGCACGAATTCCAGTCTGTTCGAATCAATCATTTAGGACTTATCCTATTAACACAATTTCAGACTTTGACCTCTGTTGAACTCAGATAACTTCTGACATGACCCCCGAATCGATAGGGATCATGTATCCATCATTAGGAACACATATGCAGTATGAGTTTCATCCATCCAAGTGGGGTTGAGTTATCATGTCAACAAACTAGAATCGAACAGAATATTCACAGTTTCCCTAGGCTTTCCGAAAATTACCCCGATCTACACCAAAAATGTTAGGGTTCTTGTATTCCACATGCGAGATGTCAACCCGATCCAACCAGGCATTTTAAACTTATCCGAATAAGGAGATTTTCAGACTTGGCCTGAGATGACCTCTGACCTGACCCCAAACCGAATGGGATCATGTACCCACGCCAACTATGAGCCTAATCCTTCCGAGTGGGGTCGAGTAATCGTGTTACAATTTGGAATTGGCCAAAATATTGATTTTCAAAATTGTCAGTTTCCACCTAAAAAATAACCTCATTAAAAGTGATAAGGGGTTCTTGTACTCCCCATAATAAAGCCACACACCTAATTGAGGCCGGATCAGAGCGAGAATTCTGATTTTGAGCTGTTAATAAAAAGGTCAACCTTCGACTTTGAAAATGATAGGGATCATGTACTCCTCGGCTCCTCCTGGTGAACACACAAGCCAAGTATGAACCTCATCCATCCTAGTGGGGTCGAAGTATCGTGCAAGCCAGACGCTACATACATGTACACATACACATTCGTATTTTGCGGACCTTGCGAGGACGTCATTTTCGTCCAAAACACACATTCTTAGGTCCTCGGAACAGTGGGATAAGTACTCGAAAGATTAGTGTGTTGTCAAGTAGCCGTCCTCACAAGTCAGTCGTTTGTAAAACGCATAAACTTCCCAGATAGCACAGAACGTTACAAAACGTTGATAAAATATGTCAAAATGTGTTACAAAACGTTTTATAACACAAGTCGACACGTTTTAAAAACGTTACGTACCACTAGGGTTGGGCTTCAACGCTGTAGTATGAGGACTTCACCATAACACCCTCCAAAGTGTGTAGAGGGGCGTACAATTTAAGGGCCTAACTTTAAACTCTGGAAAAAGTCCTCGCAATAGAGGTGTGCTGTGATTTTTATCAAGTAATGGTCCTTGCAAGTATAGAATGATAAACGCGCGCACACACACATCCTGTGATAACTGTATGAATACTGATGACTCGGGGAATAAAAAAGAGATAATAAATATAGAATATTCGCAACAATCGAAATTCGTATTAACAGTTGTACATTAGGCCGTTAGGTAAAAGGCCTATGAGTTTCAAAACACTGTTGCATTACTGGCCATTCGTCCTTGCTGTACAATATCCACACAGTTATTTAGCATCACCGCCCTTATGTGGACTCTTGACAGTTTCCCATTGCACGCTGGGTTCTATTTTCGTGACTGATTGATTTTCAACAAGCGACCTTTCACTCTCCAAGGAAACTCGAAGCAATTTCAAGTGCTCGATTGTTTGACACCCACGTATTTTTAGGCGGTTGCAGAGTAATCAATCATCAATTAACTCTTGTTGTTAGGCCGACAATACTGTGTTTCGGCAGTACGTTGTTTTTGTTAGCATAATAAGTTCATTCGGAGTCAATGGAAATGTATGAACATACTTGGGCGTATAGCAAATTCCAACTATCAAAATAAATACTAGATTCAGAACAATCGTTCTAACATCACTGCCACAGTTTTTCAAAAAGAAATGTAGACATTTCTATCTATCAACTTTTTCTGTACTATAATATCTAGAAAAATATACATTCTAAATAATTCGTATAATAATATCTTGTAATATCTTATTCTCCAAATAGATCATAATATTATATTCCAATGTCACTAAATTGTTTCATTTTTCTTCATTTCATGTCAACAATATGAATATTTTCTCTCTACAGTTATTCATGTGTTTTCTGTTTAGACTGTTTACCAAGAATATATATCTTATTCTTATAAATTCTTACAATTGCACAAGGAACAACAACGACTTACACAAAGAAGATATAAAAGTTCAGCTGCACATTTTGCGGAAATCTTCATATGCAGTCGTTTATTCCCTGGCAAGTCAACCCATACCAAATCACCAGGATAATATGTATCATAACGAACACTACGATCATATTTAACTTTCTATAAATTCCTAGCATTAGTACTGCTCGCATGTACCCCCTTGGAGAGAGTGACTAATATTTTATGCAAATCCATGGCATAATCTGATGGCATACCATATCTCTCAGAATCTGAACGATTCATGTGCAACCAAGAGGATGCAGGAGCTCTGGCATCTCTGCCGGATAGAATGATGAAACTGTACTGGAATGACGTGATGTGTTATAAGCAAATTGTAGATGACACAGATAGTCATCCCTTCCATTGCTATGTTGAGCAAGGTATCGAACCAATTGTTCTTTCAGATTACGATCAAAACGTTCTATCCACCTACTTGAGGATGATATGAAGTAGTTCTAGATTCAGAAATGTTGAAGGTATCACATATAGCATGCATAAGCTCACAATCAAACTATTTGCCCCGATTAGTTTGATTTATTTTAGGGACACTATGTTCCTGTATATAATTATTAAAAGTACATCTAGTAATCGTAGATGACTTTTGATCAGGCTTAGGATAAATATTCTCGTACCCTGTGAAATGATTTATAAATACAAGGATATACTGATTACCATTTGATTCCACCGGCAATTCAGTAATATCAACAAATACAAACTCAGTTAGCTTGGATGGAGCAAAACTAGTTGAAGGAGCCCGATACTTTGGGTTCTCATGTGCAGTGCGAGAGTTACAGTGTCTTTCAATATCACGACGCATCCCTGGTTGCCAATTTCCTGCGCACGGCTCATGGTAAGCTCAACACTAAAATGGCCAGCATGAGGAATGCCATGAAAATGATACAGTGCTCCAGAGACAAAAGACTGAGGTGATACGGTCTGCAATTCAGATTCACCATTCATGGTATCAGATCTACACAAAACACCATCTACCAACATCCCTTTTGGAAAACCCCACCGCTGACACCAAATGTAACATGTTGGACGGTAATGCCTAATTGAAATACATGGCGTTGAACGATGTGGCTCTCCACGACTGTCAATACCAGGGAGAACAAGTAGCGAAAGAATACAGAGTCATTGATATAACTTCGTTGAACTTCTTTTAACAAGAATGACCAGGTCGACGCTCAAACCAAGACTGCCAGGATAAGTTAGTCATTGGCAGTTCATTGAAATACCTATAGTTAACATGTCAATAAATCTAAACATTTCACGAATTCCAATCATCGACACAAATACTAGATTCAGAATACTCGTTCTAATACTTCCATGCAATCACGGATCGTGAATTGCGTTATATTGTATAATATGAATCAAGGACCGTGGATGGACCATTCAAGCACAAATGGGCTTGGTGTCGGACTCCATAGGACCTCTGCGTGAGTAGGGAACCAAATGAAGTGTGGAGGAGCGAGTATAGACGAACAAAATAACAACATCTCAGTATGATGAGATCTTGGAACATTTATTATTTATTCTCAGTATCCAGACACCCCGTACCAGTGGAAGAGTTGAGATAAAGACTAAGATCAGGTTATTTGATGCGTCTAACTCAAGTGTTCTTCTGTACAATTGCAAAGTTTGGAGTCCAACAAAAACCCTGGAAAATGAACTTGATGTCTTCCAAAGAGATCTTCTCTGAAGATCGTTGAAAATCAGCTAGCCATACGACATGGTAACGACGCCTCGTATGACCGTACACAACAGAAAGCCATTGAGTGAGAATATCAGAGAAAGAAGGCTTAGATGGCTTAGAGTATTTACTGAAACTACCGGCAAAAACACCGACCAGACAAGCGTCCGACTAAGAGACCCAGAGGAAAACTAACAACAACGTGGTGTAGTAGAGTAAATCAAAACCTAAATAATATCAGACATGATCTTTACCTTGGATCAGATACTTTGGCAACACCAGGCTGATGACACAATGCTGAGAGAGGGATCGTTAAGTGGTATTCCGCAGTGATGACAAACGGGGAGAAATCGTACAAAACAACGAGACCCCCCTAATGGGCCCGCATATACGTGAGGGCAAAATGTGATTCAAATTACACTATGTTAGCACACACACGCATCCATGCTTTGTGATTCCTCGCTGTATGCTATCATGTCAATTTGCAAAATCTAACACAACTCATTAATCAACATCAATTTGAGGCAGACTGATTCTCTACTACCCACATTACGACACACCATCCATATGCCAGAACAATGTATACCAGCGTATGTGTATCTCACTCCGGTGATTGGTCATGAACTCATGATCGTGTGTGCTCATACGTCAAGTTCAACATCTGAGTCGTCGCTCCACAGAGGCTCCGAAACTGATTAGTCATAACCAGTCACTATATCCGCTGACTCAGTGGTCGACCTGATCCACTGAATTCTCGCCTCCCGGGGTGGAATGAGTCGGCTCGACCCCACAAGAGAGCTACATAGTTTGTTCGCCAGATCATGTTGTGCAGCTATTTGAGCACGGCTGGAGAAGCGGCGAGTGCACAGTCGACTCTCTTCACTGTGTCCACATGAGATTATTCTGAGAAATGAAACATGAATAAGTGCTAGGATTTGCACATTCGTAGACTGGACGCGTTAGCTATAATAAACACAGAAGGCTACTGGCGTGCATACTGCAACTTAGCACTGACCTTAGTTTTTATCATATGGGAATGTGAGCGGTATTACTAAGGGTTTTAGCAATATCCGATTGCTGCTTTAGTGACTGTTATCACTACATTGTCTTGGTTGTAATGTTGCTCTGATAACCAGGTACAGTGGTTTGTGTGACACAATCCGTTCGTGAGGGATGGGATAAAGAAGTTCGTGAGAGACGAGTATCAGAAAAAGTGCAACCCGTTAGATAGATTGGACAAGAAGTGAATGGTAATGCTATAATTGAACTAAACTGAATCAACATTTTTCTGAACCTTTCATGACGCTATTGTCTATAATAGTAGTCGCCTTGCATTCTTCCAGTTGATATATATGGCACAGAACTAATGCTCCCAATGAAACCGGTTGGTGAAGGGAATTAATGAGTGTTCCATTCAAGTTCATCACGAAATTCCAAGGCATATAGAACATAGCGCTCCACCGCGCACACGGCCCCTGCGCGGCCTCTTAACTGTGTGTGAAAGTCCAAATGTTTGCATTATCACCCTCATAACTTTCTCAGTTCTCACCAATCCTAATGGGGCGTTCAATATTTGGAAGACCATTTTCTTAGCTTTGTAACAGTATATAACTCATATCGTCCCAAATAGTATTACGGGGTGCACTTTTCGATTGAAAATAGGGAAAATGCAGTTGAGTCAATGGGACTGTCACCAAAATCGAGCGAAATGGAAGATTTTGATCCACTTACACTTCCGTAACTTCTGAATCCGGCCACGGAAAAATACGGGGCGAAGACAGTTCATATTGATCGCTTTCTGACAGTATAAACAGCATTCTGATTGGTCGAGTGGTCTCGCTGCACTTTTCCCTCAAAGAAAAAAAATCGTTATTTCTTCCCGCTCCTTCGCTATTATGTTCTTTGTTTGACCGTGACGTCTCTTGTTGACAATCCTGGAAGTTGGTCGTTCTTTGCGAACACTGCGCTTCTCTCCCGCATTTTCGTTGTCAAATTCGAACGGAACTTTTCCTAAACCTACATTTAACGATTTACAATGAGTTTATTGTCAATACTGTGCAGTATTATCTAATTTGAGGACATTTCAGGGCATGTAATCGCGAAAGGTGTAAGAAAGCTTTGGAAAACGTGGAATGTCGCCATATTGGAGGATTCCATTTCACCTAACCGGTCACACCATGGTTGATTCTCGGTGGTTTACCAGTTAGTTATCGGTGTTTGTGGTTGACATTTTAGTTATAGTACGTGGCAGGTTATTACAAATGTAGCGTATATAATTCTTCCTGTTGAAGCTCTGTTTTGTGCTGCACATATGCTACACAGCTTGGTTAATTATTTTTACTCCCCGTAGCACAGTGGACGCGCTCAATTATATCTGCTTAATTCTAACGCCGGTACACAGGGCGATCCGGACAATTAAATTGTTGTCGTGTTTAAAGCCACTGTAGGGCTTGTGCGCAAGGATTAGCAGGAGCGTTTGGGCCTATTATGTTCCATATATGACAACTAACCTAATCAATTATACCCGTCGTACGATGAAGCCAAAGCGTATCTTGCTCCGTCCACTTCAATCCGTTCCGCCAATTACCAAACAAGGAACGAACGAACAACGAACTCTTCCCTCTTGTCGACCTGGCTGGGTGCAGTGGTCTGCTTCGGTTTCAAATAGCTGGACTGACTTCACTTGCCATTGTGCGGTGGAAGGCTGCTGTGTGCTCGCACTCAGTGAAAGCATGGACAGGGGCATTGCAACAGCAAGTTCTTCTTGATTGTGCGTGGCATTGAGGTAACGGTGAGGGGTCCCCGATCCCCAATCCATTATCACATATCAGTGTGCGATGCTCTGATCATCACATTGTCCATTCTAAAAAAAAATGGTCAAATTGATTAGCTATCGGATCAAATGAGCACTGATCAGAAATCTTATCAAATATATGACCATCCTCGACTAAAAACTAATATGTTTTGAAAAATTGATCAAGGATGACATATTCATTTCATTCAAATTTTAGTAAAATTATTAGTTTGAGCTGAAAATTGTCATATATTTGATCGGATTTCTGAACAGTGCCATTTGATTCAACTTCTGGTCAATTTGACCAGGGGGTTCCCCTTTAAAGTTGACAAATTAGATGCGATGAGTGTGTCTGCCTCTTCGTGCACACTATGACTTTGCAACGTGGTCGAGGAGTTGTTTTTGCCATGGTTGCCAACTCGTAGAGTCTTGCTATCAGTCAACTATCATTCTTCTAGGAAGATCGGTATAGTGAGTGAAACATCTGACACAGATTCCCGGCATGGCCTATTCCATGGATTCCGATGGGTACAGCAGTTAACAACAATGCTAGATATTTGCTAGATAAGTTTCATCTAGTTTCTCCTAACATAGTGCCTCCCAATTCGCATGATGAACCCATGTGAGTCCATCTGAGGTATTTGTAATATACCTTGAACATAGCCTACCCTGAGTGAAATTGGTCGTTTCGGGCATATAGAGTACCGAAGTGTTATGTCACGATAAGCTGTTGCCTTCCCTGAATTTCTCGCACAATCGGTACACGTGTTGTTGCCCACTTTATCTCGATCAGACGTCGGTGTACGTGTAGTTGCCCATGGTATCCTATCTAGACTTTGCTATACCGACAAAGTTACGAGAATATATAGTAACTATCGCTTATTTTTAAACAGTCGCTAATTTGAAACACTCCTTGTCAACGCACAGTTTGAGTGTAGGAACGCGCGCATGGAACATATTGTGCGACACTCGCAACGGATCCAACATTTCTCTCTCAAATTTGCTAATTTGAGAGGGGAGAATTGTCAAATTATGGGAAAAAATTATTTTATTTTGTCATTCCATGTCCAATTCCCACTACGAAGTAACGGTGACGGTCCAATACTCTCAATTTCAGTTGATTTTCTCCCGCTGATGTCTTGATAAGATGATGAGTATAGAATAGAATTGTAATAATGGCATCCTGAGGGTATTAAACGCACAGGCTTGGAACCGTGTGTTCTTTGAAGTGGAATTGCGCCATCACTGCCGGGTGGTGTTCGAAATTAGTGATGTTTGAGACAAAGTAGAAACAGGATAACATAGGTATAAACGAAGTTAAATTCTATGCGGATCCAAGGATGCCACGATTTGTATTCGATAATCTCCACAACGAAATTCTGTGCATTATTCAAGTTTACCATTTTGTGTGTATTTGTTGATTTTTTCCCCGATTTTCACCCTTAAGTATTCCAAATTAGCGGCTCCAAAAGAAGTTATACAGCATTTTGTTTTCATTGCAAATTCCTTACCGCCCCTCCCCCCTTCAAAGCCAGAATATGTATAAATCATGAAGAAAGGAACACACATAATTGTGTATGATATAGGTCTGGTTGAGACGCAGCGTTTAATATTCCAGTGAAAAGTTCTATCCTGAACGAGTATCGCGAATAACGGTACCGGTACGTTTTCAACACATTGACACCGGTACGAGTATAGCCTAACGTAGCTATAGGCCTTCCTTACGTACACTATTGTCCCTTCTTCTTCGTCACACGCGGTGACCATATTATTCCATATTTCATTTCATGCTTGTGTGAACTCTTCCTCGTAATACCCACAGGGGTATTGTTCATCGTCATATGTATTATCATTCATCCATTTATAATGGTTTGAGCTCATCCGCGAAGTGAAAAACTAGCGTCGATATTGAAGTGCTCTCCATGCTATCGACTTCAACACTGTCGTCAGGACTTCGCCTGAATTCGTCGGTTGTTATTTACCGGTACTCTAATGTAAGCTAACCCAGTACTCCATTGGTTAATTTACACACCAATAATATTGATATTAGTAATATTAGTATATAAGTAATATATGTTACAATAATATTATTATTATTACCCTGTTATTTAAAAGTTCTATGCGATTCACAAGACAAGAACAAAAATATTAGACAACAAATTCAAAGAAGTACGTCTTCAAGCATTTCTTGAACATAAATAAGGACGGAGAGTATCTGACAGCCTGCGGTATTGCCGTCATAAAGTGTACATGGTGGTCCCAGATGTCCTAGAGGGGCCCGACTTGAAGATTTCTGGTACGGCCAAGCCAGCAGAAATTGTTCTCGCGTGGCAAACTGTATGTTCCTTGGTGGGTAGGCTACGATATGAAATTGGTCCCGACCGGTTTCTAGAATATCTATTTCAGACGATTTTATGCGGGTAAATTTCCTCTTCTGGTGAGCTCATCCAAGCAACTGTCATTTCTTGCATGGTCCATCCTGAATAACAATTTGACGGCACAACCCTGCATAGGTGGAATACCATCTTCACATACACAGTCAATAGCGTCGCCAAGTTTATGATCAGCCACACTAACACTATTACACTCAACACTAGGTAATCTCCATTTGAACCATTTACCAGCACTCGTACCTCTCCGTACACCGGGTTTCATTACCCCTAGTTCATTAACAATCGAATACCATGCTTCAGTGATTACCAATACACCAATGTAGAGAAGTTAGGAAGCGTGTAGTTAGGCCCATTAGGCGATATCGCGGAACTGATCCAACACATAGAGAACATTCTACAAGAGTAAAGTCACTGAACAAACTAAGTTGCAACAGCTAAAAACTCCATTAAAAATATGAAAAACTGATGTAGGATACTGAAATGAGCAGCTTGTACAAAAATGAAAGGCTGTGAACACACACTCGATAGAAAAACTGGTGAAATTAGGAGCGTCGATTCGAGCTCGCCATGTTCATAGCGCTCACAATCTTAAACATTCCAGTGATGATGGGCTACAATTATTCTCGGAATTGAGAAAAGTGAGCCAAAGTACTTGAGGAATGCCCACAATATTGGAAAATTGCGCTCTACGCGCGTATAACAACCTTTTCCGAGTTGAGATTTCAGCTACATTTTTCTTTCTTGGTACTACATTGCAAGTACTCTCGTTGGCTGCATGTACATACATAAGTATAAAGTTTTGAATGTTGTGAGGAATATGTGTACTGGTATAGCCTATGAGTAACGGAAAATGTAGCATGTGTATGGATACTCAAGGGATTGTCGGAAATTACAGCAAGAATGGCGCCTACGAGTGAACCATCCAAGAAAATGCCTGAAAAATGGTCGGGATAATTTGCCACAATGGGATTTACAGGATATAAATATATAATTAGGTGAGGGGTATGTAAACAAGGGGGACATACTAGGCAGATTCATAATGACCCTGTTATCATTTCCTCTTATCTGCTGTGTAGAAGCCGTCTGATGACGTCTGGGGAGGGGGAGGGGGTGGGAGAGTGTCGGTGAAAACACAACAACTCTCTCATTCGATCCGCGCCAACAGATGATGGCGGTCCGCTGATGTAGCAATATGATTCCCCCATCAAAAGCTGGTTCCCCCTGTGCCCTCACCCTACTTTGAAGATGCTGGCGACCCCACATGCCCCATGCATTCAAAAAGGCTATATAGGCAGTGGGTATTGTTATGTGAAGTGGTAGAATGCTCAAATGGGATGCAGAGACCTCTGCCCCGGACTAATTCACCTAGCCTCGGTGCCGAAATCTAATGATGAATTTCCAACTCGCCCATTTCTTGTGTGGGGGAAAGTGGCTCAACAAAATGAAATAATGCACTCACTTTAGTCAGATGCACATTTCCACAAGCGACGACTGACATGGTGCGAAAAATCATCGTGGACTCTCGGAAAACGTCATGTGGGCTCGACCCGTTTCCGATAAGGTTGGTCATTGAACATTTGGACACGATATTGCCGGCAGTTACTGCTATAATAAATAGGTCATTCTCCGAAGGGATCATACCATCTAATCTCAAGACGGCACTTGTAAGACCACTCCTCAAGAAGTCTGGATTGGATCCGGATTCGCTGGGAAATTATAGACCGATTTCGAACCTGCCATTTCTATTCAAAACATTAGAACGCGTGGCCGTCAAACACATCCAGAGCTACCTTGAGGAGAACAACCTCCATTCCATCCATCAATCAGCGTACCGCAGCAACCACAGCACAGAAACAGCACTCGTGCGTGTTATATACCAGCGACATCCTCCGCGCCGTAGACCAACAAAAATAAGTCATTCTCGTTCTCCTCGACTTGTCATCTGCATTTGACACTATAGATCACAACGTGATGCTCAAGCGCCTCCCCAATCGGTACGGCATAGGCAGCATGGTACTCGAGTGGCTCACTTATTTCCATGAGCGGAAACAACGCATTGTTATTGATGGGGTGATTTCGGATGAAATTGTTGTCAAATGGGGTGTCCCACAGGGTTCACTCTATATATAGCTCCGATTGAGGATATAATCGCCGCACATGGTATTTCTAGTATGTTGTATGCAGACGACACACAGCTATATCTTTCGTTCGACCCACGTGACAGTGTTGCAACATCTAGCCAAATCGAGGCATGTGTGATGGGAGATATTCGCAATTGGATGGTTAGGCCTACTGATTATTCATTACTCAACGATAGCGAGACGGAGATTGTCCATTTCCCGTCCCGCTTCCCTAGTCCTCTTTCTGACATTCAGCATTTCGTTGTCAATAACAACAACATCACACCTTCTACTGCAACACATGATCTTTGAGATATAGCAAGGATTATTAACGACTGATTTCCTCCCATCTCCACTTAGGAGAGTTTGGTGATCTTGTTGGCTGTGCATCTTCTAATAGTAATTGTGGAAGCAATTCGCGATGTTCAGGTGATGTCGAAGGCTTTTGAAGACTACATTTCTTCAGTCTTGACGGAATTGGTTAATTTTGGTGATCTTGTGAGTTGTATCTCGTAATTGTATTTTTTATTTTGTTCGGACGCCCGAGAAACTAGAAAGGTTCAACACTAGTTATACGCTCCAGGCTCAAATCATGCTGATTATTTGCCTGATTCATCCATTACAGAAGAGCCATATGGGATTGCATCTGGGTCAATGTGCTTGCTGCTGAAATGTTAATTTGACAGTTTGGTGAAGAATATTGGGAATCAGCTGGGAGGAGAAGTTGACAACAAGGAAAAATACCCTGAAAGAACTTGGTGTTGCTTGGATAATAGTGGGCAACAAGCTGGTGGTAGTACATTGACATTCCAATCCAATCAATTTTATATGGACCTAATAAAACGTGAATACAAATCTTAGTAGGGCCCATGCAGATCAATATTTCATATGGGCCATATGGAGATGAATCCAGATAAATGTGGGCCAGATGGAACTTCACACTATATCTGACTATAAATCCAGATATGAGATGGCTTATGGTCCATCCGAATTTTATATCTGGCCAATATATGCCTCTTCAGTTGGGGATAGCTGTTATTTTACGTATATCTCTGAAGATATGGGGTGGTACTGACCAATTTAATATTACTATTTACCCCTTACTTGTGAATGAGCGACTACACTGTAAAAAAAGTGTTTAGAATTGGGTTTAAATATGTGTTCAGCAACGAGGTATTTATAATTAGGAATGTCTAAACGTGTTTATATGTGTTTCAACATGTGTTTAGAAGAGTGTTTAAACTATAAACACAGTTTCAGAGAGTAGGTGTCACGAATGGAATCGAATCCAGCTGTCACGGGTCCGAGCCCGGATCGGGTCCTTAGCATCCGAGTCCAAATCGGGGGCTGAGTCCCGTCAGCGATAAAGTACGAGTCAAGACCGAGTCTTTGTGTCTGAGTCCCCAGTCGAGTCCTCAATAAACTCGGTAACTCAGCCGAAATGTATAGGCCTACACCATTCTGTTTTGCTGACGCGCGTGGGTGTGATCCTACTTGGCTCGAAGTCCAGATGTTTGGAAACTTGCCTATGAAAAGAGCATATTTAAATACCCCTACACTGGTTCCTATGTTTCATGGGACAGTTTTGAGAAAGTCAAATTTGCATTGACTTTATACTGAGCAGGCATTTTCCTTCTCCTTGTGACATCGAAAAACGAGGCGTAATGATAGATCTATGTCCTCATTTTCATCGTCGTATTGACTGGAAGATATTTCGAGAGTTGGATTATCTTAGTATACTGGTCGATGGGAATCATAATCTGCAAAGTCATGTTCAACACTTTCATCACCCTTCAGGTTACTCATGAACCAAGAGGTTCTGGCAGAGTGCTGGATGCATCGTTGCTATACCC
>JAUOBX010259849.1:0-11452 GCA_032360705.1 Eupentacta quinquesemita
ACGACAGGCAGGGAATACCGCGGGATAATTCTGAAAGCCCCCAACCCGCAGGGGCTCGTCTCGTGCAATGCTTTTCAGAGAGATCATGCCCGACCATGACTCTCATTCGATAAGCACACTTCTTCAGTAGGAATCACGTATTCGCCAGGAGAACAAGTTGCCGCTGATTGTATCTTCAGATTCTAATGTTCGAAGTGAACATTATATAGATAGCAAGATTAACATTGTCGTTGAAGTACATATCTTGAAATACATGATGATGAGGCTCAAGTCGAATTTCGACTTCCTTCCAGCCTTTAAATTTGAAAGGGTAATGACCTTCGAAATGGAAAGTAATGTGGGTATACGTTTGGCAGGGAAATAATAAATAAGTTACTGCTGAGTGGTGGATCAACAGTTCAAATAGTTATTAGAGGAAACGTGCTGTGTATGGTTTTTCCAATTTAAAGCAACTGTGATTTATTTTTAGGAGTACTATCAACGTATGGTTGCTCCGAAAAAATCCATGTTCGCAATTTACGATCATATGCAGTACAATTATAGTGATACAATATACAACGGTCACACAGTGCGATGAGTATGGCTGATGAGGCTCTACAAAAACCTTAGCAGAGGTTCTGCGATGAGGTTTTCACCTATCGACGCTCTATTCACAGATCACATGGGCGGATGCACTGACTAAACAAATGTTGTGAGGAGTATCGTATGATATGGATTTCTCCCGTGACGCCCGAGAAGCTTTCGGAACCCCTCTTAGTAAATTCATCATCCCATTAACACAGAAAATTACAAATATTTTCCACACTTTCGATGGCGTACAGTAGTGAAAATGTGGCAGTCTTCTCATCGATTGATCAGTTTAAAAATATGTTCCTGATAACTATAGACCTATAGAGATACAGTTATTGACTGGCGCGTCTTGACCAGTGTTCAGCAATTGATCACTCTCCTAAACAATTACCTAAAACCACTCAGGTCTACATGTGATTAATCCCTAGTTTCCTGTCTTTATTCCATGCATTTGGCTGTCAGTCTGAAGTTTTATTATGGTTTACCTGTTGTTCACAGTTGCATTGTATGTCAACAAAACAACTTAACTATGTTCGGTTCAAGATTTTTTCTTGGATATTCTATATCTATATCTAACTCGAAAACCCATGCCAGAGTTCTACACTGGTCTCAATCATCTTCAAAGTAGAGATCCCTGCATCAGCACATTTGAATTCAGTTATACTAATACCTCCCATTTTGGCACTTCAAGGAACTACAAATATCGGACCAAATTCTACCCAATACGTCTGTCGAAAGAGAAAAAAACCACTGATTGCCCAGTGCCCTGTAGTGACATCACGAAGGATATACCGTCAAACCATCATTACACAGAATCAAAACCCTGTACTAAATAAACTAAAACTGTTCCTGAACAGATACTTCCACATTGCTCATAGGATATTTTCAGAAAACCTTTATCAATTTTATTAGTGGTTAATAATATATGTATATTGGCTAGGAATGTGCGATATGACAACATTTACTATGTACAATATATATGTGGCCTTCACATATTACCCTTTGATGTCATCAATTAGAATCAGCCGTCGTTACATAAAATGCTATAACTCGACAAGGCAACTTGCTAGAGTCATCAACATTGTTCTAGCATTCCATGTTTTCATCAATTTATCAATTCCAAAAAATTATCCAAAAGGGCATACCACCACATATGTGTACAATGGAAACAATACAATCAATAATTACGTGACTGCGTCCGATAATAAACCAATTCCTACTTGGTACATCAACTGGCAAACGATTGTGTTTGTCCCATAGTGCTTTTGTTGACTCTCCTAAATTATTCAAATTAGTGCCCTGAGCCGATTGCGAATAACAAAATTATTGCTATTGTTGTCATCAACGTCCAGCCAGTCTTTGAACTGACTAGATTTATTGTGCTCTGTAACTCACACGAACACATTCATGCTGAACGCCAACTCGTTCTGTGCGCGTCGATTAGGAACTTGTCATAGATTATATTTTGAAAGTATTGGAGCGATGAATATTGTACCTGATAACTGGGAGCCAATCACCAAAGGTATGGATATAGCAGGACATCGTCAAATGTAGTACTTCTATTTTCATTATCACTATTTTTAACAACAAATTGTGATTACGATAAATCATGGAGATGCTGTAAATGTGCTACATAGTTGTAACACCAGGAATAGGCATTTTTGACGGTGGGTCAATTATTTATGTAGAAGGGTTTAATTCTTGTGAAAAGTTCATGAGAAATTGGTGGGAATGGCCCGAAAATTCCACGATATTCTTGTGAGGACTGATGAGATTCTAAAGTTATATTTTCCTCAAGGGTAATATATGAAGAAATGTTGTGTGGTGCCTCATGAGCAGTATGTGCATGCCCCTGATATGTTGAATGTTTGTTATAGTTTAAATAATCACAAGTGAACTGCTGTGTACAATTCTGTGATCACTAATATGTTCACTCACTCTCACTCACTCGTGGGAGCAACGATCATTTGTCAAATTCGATGAATTTTACCTTTGTGAGTTGTGCAATGGTCGAGGTGGCATAATTCATTACGATGTCCGATGACACGTTGTCGTAATATTACCACTTGACGAACACATCTTCACAGTCGAACTGTGTTGTCCGCTGTATATAATATTGCTCATTTGATTGGCAATATGTCCTTGTTCCCCACATACAGCACGACGATGACGTTTGAAAAAAGGTCAATGAATTTCTGGAGGCGCTCGAAACATATTTGTTTCAGTATGGTACCCACGTTACCCACGGTAACATTAACCACTTCATCATCTGTATATGACCTCTTAAGGTAGAAATAGTGCTTCCCCGAGAGCGCTGGCATGGAAGAGGATTTTGAATCAAAATAGTTGTTCCTAACGCACATATTTGGGGAAAAATAACAATCTCGCTGAATCCACATATTTTCCAATTTGGATGTTATCAGGTTTTTGAAAAACGCTCGGAGGAATTTACGATGTGTTATGTTGCCTCCTTGTGCGAGCCCCATTCAAGGGAAACACTCACTTTTTTTCTCCCATTTCAGCTATCCGCCCTTCAAACAAAGTAGTAAGCATCTGAAGTAAATTTATAGTCAGGCTGAGAGTTGAATTGGCAGCAAACAACCTCGCTGGAATGCATAGTGAAATGTGAATGCACAAGAGTAGAGTCAACACATGACTTTCAACGATAATGTAAGGAGCCGTCGTAGACTCAATTGTATGCAGCGTGTACGTCGCGGGAGGCATTCAGGCGAATGTGCAGCCACTATAGTCTCATGAAACAATGATATAGTTTAAAATGATGAAGATTGTATCTCATAAAATAGGGAGCGAACATTGATTTCGTTCCTTTAGAGATCAATGACACATTACCATTCCAACTACTGCCAAACTCGAACACAACCTGAATATGGGAATTAAATTACAGTTTCTAGCACATCATAAATGCTAGAGAGCCGAGAGGGCAAGCACAGCCCCATGTGCACAACATTTACCAGACCTGAAACGAGCTGAGTCTACATGTTTATTGTTCCGTTGTAATTCTAATTCGTGCTGGATGCTGTACAGGCAGTGAGTGGCCGTCAGGGGTACAACATGTTTGTTAGTTGATTTGAGTTCGCAATGAAGAGAATGATTTCTATTCCGTTAGTTAGTTTGGTTCTTTTTATATCCTGAGACTATCCCCGTTACAGGAGCATGTCTCCTGATTTTATCTCAGAGCTCGTTCAGCTGCATGTTCCTATACCAGAGCTCTTAGGTCAGCATCTGAGCAACGTCTTGAGATCACGTTTCGCTCTTCTAGTAAGTTCTATGGCGATCACTCGTTGGCTTTTGCTGCTCCCCATTTGTGGAATGACCTCCCCAACCCTATCCGTTCGGCATCGTCTGTGGCTTCTTTCAAGTCCTGTCTCAAAACTCATCTCTTCACACAGCATTTCCTGCGCGTTTGACTACTTTGTCTCCTATCCTGTTGTGTACTGTCGCCTCTGTTCTGCCTTCTGTATTGTTATTTCCGCTTGTCTTTGTTTTC
This sequence comes from Eupentacta quinquesemita, assembly GCA_032360705.1. Classification (NCBI taxonomy): domain Eukaryota; kingdom Metazoa; phylum Echinodermata; class Holothuroidea; order Dendrochirotida; family Sclerodactylidae; genus Eupentacta; species Eupentacta quinquesemita. Next base: position 4,079 of record JAUOBX010259849.1, read on the forward strand.
GTTTTCAGGTCTGTTAAAGTGCTTAGAGGCTTTTGCATTAGGCGCTTCATTAAGTCCTCATTAATACTATTATTATTATTATTATTATTATTCTGTGCGAGGTGTGACGTCATTACAAATGCTGCCAAGTAATATGAACTCGGAGCTCTAGGTCGAGTGGAGAAATTCACGATGTTCGCGTAGACAGTGATTGTATATCCAGTATAGACATTATCATGTTACTTCAATTCCATCAGGTGTGGAAAATGGGTCTTCGCTCGAAATTCAGTTAAATTAGCTGGTCATTGAATGGCGACTGTCCAGTCTTCTATGAAGGAAATCATACTCTCAACCCTTCTACGCATCTGAGGCTCGGACACCATCAATTATGAGATTCAATATAGGATTTTCAGAATATCGTATACATATTAATTAACTTACTAGGTCTGCCGCACCCGAACTCTATTATGGATCCTCCATTCTATTATGGAGTCCCGTATGCATTCTGTGGTGAAATTATACCACCTATCTAGATATGATCATTGGATAGTATAGAACATGAAAACGCATGTTTTCGAGGGCACAACCGTGTAGAGGGGTATTTTAGAGGGCGCTTTTCAAAATGGCTGATGGGATACGGGGAAAACGACAGCAGGGGGTGATTCGAATATCTCAGTTGATATGAATAGCACCAGCAATGTTCAAGTGCATTAGGGAGATCCCAAGGAACAAGAATAAAACTAATTCTAAATATTTCCATTATATATGTAGCTGAGGGCGCCCTTCCGAATGAAACATAGGACTCAAAATGACAGCCAAAACTAATTCTATCCAGTTTTTGTCAGTAGATTTTGAAAATGTGTAATCATCAGTGCGCCATAGGTTGGTGGGACTCACTGAATGAAACAAAAGCTATGCAGATATGGCATATGTGTGCGGGATTGAACGAGTAGCTGGGGAAGCATAGAAACAACAGCTTAACATTTATTTGAAACTCATATACCTTTTCCAACAGTTGTAACATCCCATCTACTTCTCCGACACGCTTCTCAATTTAGCTCCGGAAATATTGTTTTGGCCGTTGTTACAGTGATCAAACAGATTCTTCTCTCCTCTGAAGTCCCATATTTTCAGACCAACAGCCCCCTCGCGTTTCTATACAAAGAGTCGACCATCGTGATCTCGGGCATCTTCATTGAGCACCAGACAATGTACCGTAACTGATCCTTGGGTCATATTCGTAAATATCCTCACCATACGTTCTCCTCAATGTTCATTTGTTTACAAAGTCACCGCCCACATCGTCATCATCTTCATCTCCACTCCCTCCTTGTGTTCTCCATTCATTCCAGTGTCCTGACATGTATTGTCTGTACCTCTCTTCCTCGTGTTCGCAGCACATGCAAAGGTATGTGCAATCTAGTCCAGCTCTCTTGCAATTGCATTGCAGATTCGACCATCGAGTCTCCTGGCATCAATATTTTTCAACCGGAGCACAGCGTCAGAAGCTGGTTTCCCAGTTGTTATCACTGGCACCTACTTACCGATAGTCAAGTTCCAGTCATTTTTTCTGGCGATGGCAGGATTGAACACTTTGTGATCGTTCCAAATCATTCCTTGGTAGTGTGATCGTATGCTAGCAGTGTATTGGACGACGGTGGTAGTCTTACTGATTGTGCCTGATTGAACAACCATCATTGTACACCTTCCAACTTATACATCTTCGTACCTGGCATGTCCAACGAGCAGACCAGTTGCTCGATTGCAGATACTGTATCGTCACTGGGTTCGTCGACAGTTCCCACAGCTAATGCGGTCAGTATCTCGTCGCTAGCATCCTGGAACCAAGAGGCTTCTCATCTCCCCGCGAAGCTCTCAGCCCCACTTGGTGCATGTGAGGCTGGGAGAGCAGCAGTTCTTGGCATTCCCAGTGCTGCTACAATTGGCTCCAGGTGGACGATCAATTGTCTCTCACCAGTACCAGTCACTGACGATGTGTCCGCACAGAGTTCAGAGTACCTCCTTAGTGCGAGTACGAAGACATTCCGGTGGTACCAGCAGCAGTTACATTGATACCATGCAGCAGTGTTTTGCTATCAGCTCCTTCCTGGATACTTCTAAGACGGATCACATCTTTGTGAGTAGCTTTGCATAATGCTTTCCAGTTGTATCACTCATATGGTAGTCGACTGAATGGCTACCTCCTTGTTTCCTGTTACGTGTTGCAAATTTCAGGGAGAGTGGCGAATCATATTCGTCAATTTGAGGTGAACCTTGCTGTCTTTACTGAAGCGCGGGAACACACACTGATTGAGTGTTCTGCTAATTGTGCGCATCTCTTGCTCCATTCCGGCGGAGATCGGATTAGTTCAGTCGGTAGAGCTCCGGACTATGGTCAGAAGATTGTTGGTTCGATCCCTGTTTATGGCCGACTGGTGCGTCCTTAGGCAAGACGCTTTATCTCCATTGCTACCTATGTGGAACATGATTACGATTATAAGAGAGCGTGCCTCGTCCCAATAATCGGGGTGATAACTGTGACGCTCTTTGAGAATGTCCACGATGTTGGAAAGCGCTATATAAACATGCAGATCATTATTATTACTACCTATCGATTTAATCATGGTAGCCATACCATCTACCATAGTGCAACGTTGAGTTGTTCGATTTGTGTGTTGGATCCCAGTATGTTATCAACCACATCATTTGACGGGAATGCCGTATAATGATGCCATGTCTCTGTTCCGATGTACATAGCCCGTTCATAGGTAAATCCTCGAGAATGGTCATCAAATCACTCTTCACGGAGCAGTGGAGCATCGTTCCGTCAGTCGCGAATGGGGATCGTGGTACAATAGAAAACTCATGTTCGCCCATGTCCTCCTTAGAGTTGATATCAGGTCTGATTGGTTCAGCGATCAGCAGCAATGCAGCCTACAGGCGAACATGATTCGATCTTCTCTCAATTCTACATTTTTCCAGCTGTAACTTTGTCCTCCATGTGTTGAGCTCTGTGAGGACACATCGTTCGTGACTGGTATTGGTGAGCGACGATTGGTCATTCACCTAAAACCCATTGTGGCAGCCGTCGATCTGGTAATGTCAGGAACTGTTGTTCTCCCAGCTTTACATGCACTGATTAGTGCTGATGACACAGGTAGCTTCGCTGGGAAAGGAAAAACCTCTTGGGCAGTTGGGGATGTACTGACGGCATCATCAGCTTGGGCACAAACTCAGTGACGATACAGTTTCGTTGTTTATTCCAGGTACGGAGATGTCTAAGGTGGAAGATCTACTACGATGATGGATGTTCAAGAAAAATCATGCACGATCAGGGAGACACCATTGCCGCCCAATACACTGTATCATGCTATCATGCGTTCACACTACCAATTGATGATCTGGAACAATGACAAATTGTCCCATTCTGTGCTGCCATCGCCAAAAGAATATGACTGGAACTTGACAATTAGTGAGTAGGTGCCAGCGATGACAACCGAGAAACCAACTCCTGACGCTGTGCTCCAATTGGGGAGATGTTGTTTCCAGAAAACTTGATGTTCGATTTCGAGACCAAATTACACAGACCTTTGCTTGTGCTGTGAACATGGAGAAGAAAGGTTTGACAATACATGCCAAGGCACTTAAATGAGTGGGAAACATAAGGAGGGGCATGGAGATTGGGATGATGACGATGTGGTGTGATAGACAAGCCTCCACAAGCTATTTTGCAGATGATCCAATGTGTACGGTGAGATATTTTGTGAACAGAGAAACATTGAGAAAGACGTATGAGGATAGTTACAAATATGACCGAACAATTGGTTACGTAGTCTAGAGCTCAATGCAGGTGCCTGAAGTCTCGATGGTCGACCCCTCCCGTATAGAAATGCGAGAGGGCTGGTTCCAAAATATGGGACTTTATAAGGACTTGTGTGATCACTGTAACAAAGGTCGAAACCATATTTCCAGAGATGAATTTGAGAACTGTATTGGCGAAGTCTATAGGTATAGGTGTTTCAAATGAATTGTTAGATATTGTTTCCACACTTTTACAGCAGCTCCTACGATCTTGCACACATTCACCATATCCGCATAGCTTCTGTTTCATCTAGTGAGTTCCATCGACCTATGACACTGATGATTAGAAATTGTTGGAATCTATAGACATAATCTGGATGAGATGATATTTCTGCTGTCATTTTCGGACCTCCGTGTTAGTGCGCCTTCAACTTCGTATAGAATGGAAATATACGAAATGAATTTTATCATGTCCCTTGGGATCTCCCGAATGCACTTGAACATTACTGGTGCTATTCATATCAACAAAGATATTCAAATCACCCTCTGCTGTCGACTCCCAATGACTTATCAGCCATTTTGGAAAGCGCCCTCTAAAATACCCATCTACACGGTTGCGACCTTGACAACATGCGTTTTCATGTTCTATAGTATCCAATGATCATATATAGATAGGTGGCATAATTTCACCACGAAATGCACACGGGACCCTATTTATTGACGTTATGCTCCCCGACTAATAGATCCGCCAACTGTTGGTAATGAACGGAACCGCGCCTATTTCGCTAAACAAAATACTAACTTTGATGATTTCTTAATACAATTTGTTCCATTATGTGACTGGACTGATTTTGGAACAATTTGAGTTTTATCAGACTGAAGTCGAAAATATAAAAAGTAATGTCATGTTACTGATAAATTTCCCGATGATTGTCCAGTACTCGAGTAAACTTGCTTTGATTTCCCATGTTCGAGGAGTAAAAGTATATTGGTTCGTGCTTCTATTATCATGTACCGCGTGTTTTATTTAACTGTCATAGCTGTTATTGTGATAGGGATCGAGGTATTGTTGGTGGTATAGTATTTCGAGGAATCACGGGAAAATACAAATGTACAGTCAATACAAAACCCATATATTTCCCATTTTAGAGGTGAAAACACCAGGGATTCCCGATGTGTTATTTCGAGAGAAAAAACACTCAATATTTCATCACCTCCCCGGCTAAGAGAAAAAATATGGGCATCCCAAGTAAACTTACAGACAGGCAGCAATATTTCAAAAGGGGCATATAACTCTCTGTATGGAATGCCTAGTGAAATGTATGACCATAGTCAGGAAGTGGGGTATCTAAGTAAATTGCGGTATAATGTAATATATGAGCATTCAATGCCCTGAGCATGATAGTCTTCTGGCAAATTGTCGCGACAGTGTATCTGACGCATTTTAAAGACGTATCTGAAGATACCGCTTGTGGGAATATTATTAACTGCACCGTGAGAGCTAATTATTCGAATTGTTGGTAACTGTGGCGGGTTAAAGAAATCGGTCTCGGAGTAGTCCATTCGAGTACGTAATCTTGCGTTTCATGACAACGAGAGGCAAAATATATCACTGTGATCATCACTAAGTGGAAGTGAAAGCTTCCAAGTGGTAAACAAATTATCAGCAATGGAGAATGCAGAGAGTTTTTCTTATAATTCCCTTAATTTTTGTCAGTCAAACTAGTGTAAATCACCGGTGACACTCTGGTATATGTCAGTTGGAGTTACTCTTCCACTGAAACCCATTCTATGGTTACTTTTGTTTGTAATGCTCGCACTCATAAACGGTATCACAGCTGTCCCCCTAGACCATTATGTAATAGTGGGACGGATGTGTTATAAAACTATGAATATTCATGGGATAATTGCAAACGGATTTCATCGTCATCGAATAATTTGAAGGCATATCTAGGGAAGAGGTCACATCAAATAATATATTATACTGTACTCTATACATGTGAGGGGGGAAGGCACTGGGATCTCCTGAAATCCCACCTCCAGTACATTAGAGGTTTACTGCACGTTCTGTTGTGTGTAACAAGTTCTGTCGTGTAACAAGTTTTTAGCTCTAATTTTCTTGAGTCTGTCCTTGAGCGCATTTTTGTTATCATCGCGGACAGTCTTCTGAGGAAGTTGGTCACGAGCGAGCAGTTTACGACTAGGTAATGATCAGGTGTCGCTGCCTGTGGTGGATACCCTTGCGGGTTTCACGGCTCTTACCCATTCGAATTCCATCTGTGTATCGTCGTGGCATGATCACCTTGGCTCTCATTACAATTGGAGTTTAGTTTCGAATGAATGAAACACACACGGTATGTAATGATTATAATGGGAGTACGATACAATATTCCTCTGTTTGCCTGATCGAACCATCCCCGAGTATAAAAATAGTGTGATGATAACTGCAACTTGTCGTCTGTAATGTAGGGTTGAAAATAGACAACTTCGTGCGAAGTACTCCATCAACAGCATTTTCTTTGTGAGTGCATGCCTTCGTCCAAGTGCTCTCAAGTTGACTGTGATCAAGTTGTGTGAGGCAGGCTATCACCGACCCAATGAAAATCTTCACATTGCGAACATATGCGTTGTAAAACAGTGGTTCTACATCCAGTATTAAGTTTTCTCGTTACTTCAGTTTCTCTGACTGTATAGGATCAACTCCCAAATCACTACATCTATTACGCTTCCACCTGAAATTAAGCTAGATAACCGTTATTTAGCTGATCATCGGATGAAGACAGTTCTGTCACTGGTAAAAGACAGTAGATACTTTAACTAACTAAATAAACAGTCTTCAACTCTTTTCCTCTTGTATTACTTTTGGGTGGAATAATTTTATTCCCCAATATACCTTCCACATTAGAAATTGGTCTCCCTGAACTTACTGTTTCTAAGCTGACAGCGCCCAGGGGTTAACCACAAGCCTGACTTCGGTTCCATGAAGACTATATGGCTACACACAGCACACACAGCCGTGTTGTTCTTATATTGCTGCCGATGACTCACCGAGTTACCAGCCAAAAATAGCAGTGAATATAAGGGGTGAATTACGTCTAAATAAAAAAAATCACGATAGTGTAGGAGGTTGAGGAGAAAATCTGTCAATTCCATTCGGCCAATACCGTCGAAACCACAATATTCCTGACGGCGGTGAAGTCTCCAATGTCCTGTGTGCCAGAACATTTTGACATGTTCTAAGCGCCTGACGAGGAATAATCAGGAACTATCTTGCGATCGCAAGAAAGTTCCAACAGTAGGTTCAGGGAGGCCATTTTCTAATGAAATATCTGCTGACAATGTATTCGAACATCCGTTTGCCTTTATCAGCCCACACATTTATTCAATGTTTCGAAACATATATCGTCCCACGGGTGTTCAAATGCCCACCCCAAATGTTCACCCCAACTGACTCATGCTCATCAGTCGAATATTGCGTTATTTTTAACGCTTTTCCGGGATAAATAAAAAATTAATTGCAGCCACAACGCAATGTCACTTGCCCTAACTGTGGTGATGTCAGTGTTTGTTTACGTAGTCATGGAACGCAAGCAC
>JAUOBX010259960.1:0-11451 GCA_032360705.1 Eupentacta quinquesemita
ATTGCCTCGCCTCGCTTGCGGTATGGAAGCCCCCCCCCCCCACCCCCCACTCCCCAATGCTTCCAGTTCGAATCAACTAGATCCACGTGATTGAACTACACAGTTTGCGGAACATGCAAAACTACCTGTTCGCGACCATACTTGTAGTATCACCCTAATATTAGGATAAACAATACACACGCTCTTCAAACCTATGTAAAATATTCAAACTGATTCTCTTGTAAATTTCGATTGAAACAACCTTCTAAGAATCGCCAAGAGCCAAATCACTTATCATATGTTTACTCGGCGTCTCTTTGCAGTCTCGATTCATCCAAGATTCCTCCTAACTTAGTGCTGCCCACAGGAATATGTGTTTGAAGTGTGGTTTGTGCTCAAGATTTTATATTTGTCCCACTTGAAAGCAGCCGTTCCCAATGGTATGCATGAGCTGACAGCAAGCATTGTCGAACTAGCAGTGATTGTTGGCAAGGCAATTTGACCTGATATGATGACAGTGATTGTTGGCAAGGCAAGTTGACATCTCTCAATTCTTCCAAGAGTCCTCCTAGCTGCTGCATGCAACGTCGATCTAGCATTGAGTGTTGGCAAGGCAAGTTTACCTGATGTGATGACAGACCGGAAGTCGTCCGTATTTGTGGAAACCTAGAATGCACTCATAGGGTGGGTGTGGGGTGTTCGTAATTGACAATGGCTCTATATTATAAGTAACAATCATTGACATGTCTGAGATGACGATCGAGAACTATTATCCCTTGTTGAATTCCCGTCGGACGTCATTTTGTAGATTTTCTACTTTACTAGCAACTATAAATTATGGTTCGTTAGAACTATATTGTGTACAGCTTTATATCAAAGCTACAGACATGGAGCTTCTGTAATGATTCAACCACCCTTAGACAAGCCTCATGAGTCTTTTTCTTGCTGACTCTCCTGTGCAGCATATCAAACAGTTATCAAAACTTGGCATTGAGAAACATGCACGTCTGTCCAGTATTCAATCGCATTGTGGCTAGTTGCATTTTATGTGGGTATATGTTTCTTTACTTGACGGAGTACAATTGCACCATATTTTGGAATGTTGCTTGAGAAGCTGTCATCTAATGACTTCAGTTGATTCCAACCAAACACTAGCTCGTTACTTATCATGTTAGCTTGGTCTACAAATTTATTTTCTTCTATGATCTTAAAAGCGTTGACTGAATGTTCAAACTAATTATTAAAACCGTTCTCACTGTATGACACTCAACTTGAACTTGGTGCAATTTAAGGTAAATGCACTTCAATGCCCTTCCATCCAAAATCTACAAATTATATGCACAGGCCTAACAGTGGTGGTACATGTTCTGCATTGTTTTTTATCGATTCCCATTTTCTTCATTATAATAAACACACGTTTGCATTATTTTTCATATGATTGAATAGAACTTCAAACTGTCCTTATTTCCCCAGTTCACCAAACAAGGAGAGGGGTCGCTACCACCTGTCTATCAGTCAATCATACACTGTCTCGTGATCGGAGGTCGACCAGGTCTCGGGTCAGGAAATATTGATAGTGCTATACTGGATTATCCAAGCCAGTAGCTCTTTGAGAAAGACACAGACTTGTCGTGTCAAAATCTCAACTGAATGGACATAATTTATAGCTGTGAGAATAGACTGGAATTTATTCACAAAAGAGTGAATGATGTGAATCACGACTCATTATCTTACTAACATCCTGGATTAGGTCCTGACAAATCGGCCCTCCTTGGTAAAGCAGTGTTACGGAATGCCTGGTCTTGGTGATCATGATGTGGTCTACGTGGAAGTGAACACGCGTGCCTCCAGACATTAGCATCCACGCCATAAGATCCTTCTATGGAAACACGCAGACATGGAGAAGATCCGCCATGTCGTCAAGTCTTGGTCTGAAAACTTTGTCGAGAGGCACTCCACATAAACTCCAGTGGAAACTCTCACCACCACCACCACCAGAGGACGCTTTGGCCGGAGTAATTAACGACCATGTTCCATCGAAGCTAAGCTCATCGAGATACAGCCTGAGCTGGATCAACACCGAGAACAAACGCATGTGCCGTAAAACAATCCAGAGCCTTCAGGAAGGCGAGGCATACCGACAAGGAGAGAGGCTGGCGACGGTAACACAAGATCAAACGTGAAACACAACAGGTCTGCCGACATACCTACAACAAGTACCTCTCTGACATCATCGACAGCGATCAAAATGGCAACAAGAAATTGGGGGCCTTAGTGAAATCCAAACGTTGCGACTAACCCAGTGTGGCAGCGCTCAAGGAAGGAAAAATCCTCCACTGCGACTCCAAGCAGAAAGCGAATATCCTGAATAGACCTTTAACATCTGTGTTCACAGCTGAGAGTGGTGCATCACTGCCTGACTTGGGACCCAGTCCACACCCTGCTATGAAGGAGATTATTGTCAACTGTGCAGGCGTGACAAAGCTTCTGAAGAAATTGAAGCCTCAAGAGGCAGCTGGACCAGATGGCATACCTACGAGACTCCTCAAGGAGACTGCAGAGCAAATTTCTCTTGCAGGCACCCTACTCTTCCAGGCATCACTAAACTAAGGTCTCATCCCCTCCTCGTGGAAGAAGGCTTTGATCGTAACGCTTTTCAAGAAAGGCAATAGATCTTCAGCCCTGAATTACAGACCAATCTCGCTTACATCTGTTCTCTCCAAGTTGCTGGAACACATCGTGCATTGTGCTGTCATGCGCCATCTCGTCGAGCACAAGATCCTTACAGACACACAACATGGCTTCAGAATGGGCAGATCTTGCGACACTCAACTCATCCTCACCATCAACGATCTTGCTCGTGGTCTTGAGAAGAAAAAACATATTGACCTGATACTACTGTACTTTGCCAAGGCCTTTGATGAAGTGTCGCACCACAGACTGTTACTGAAGGCAGGATACTACGGACTATGCGGTTACACTCTGGAGTGGATCAAGACCTTCCTCCAAAACTGCACCCAACAAGTGATGGTCGAGGGCAACATCAGCACAGAGACTGCAGTGACCTCTGGAGTTCCCCATGGTAGTGTTCTTGGCCCAATCTTCTTCCTGATCTACATCGATGATCTACCCGACAGTATCTCCACGTCGACAACACGTCTGTTCGCAGATGACTGCAATATGAAACGCATTCCTTCATGAACCAATGAAAACAAATTATATTTCGTTGTTAATATCAACATTGTGAAGGTCCATAACCTCCATAGGAATGTCGTATAATGACTAGGGTAGGAAGTATGGACCTGGTTTTCTTTCATCTGCAATAACCAGGCCCGCAAGTACAGAAGTAGACTTGGAGTACCGGAATCGGGGCATTCCACAGAGGAGGGGACATTTTAGAAATCGGAGGGTCTGGCTTCGAGTGCCCTCCTTCATTACGGGCCTTACAATAACACCCCCATTTCAGTATTGCATGCAGCGACTAGGGTCGATGCGCATCGAATAGTCTATTTCGTCCTAATTGCTAACGCTGGCGCTAACCCTAATCATCGAACAAATCCCAAATCCTAACAATGAAGAACATTCGATACCATACAAAGCCAGTGGACAATCAGAGGAGACTTTGCATCCAGTGCGCATCTGGTATGTAAAGTCCTTCAAACATGCATTGTCCAACAGTTTCGGACTTGTTGTTGCTGCACGCTGCTATTCTGTTTATTCCAGGCCTATAACATGGCATCGTAGAGAACCAAGTCATCGCCTTGGGGATCATGGTCGAGTGGAGCGAGAGAGTAGACCTGGTCATACTTCAGAATGTAGTAGTAGAAGATGAATATTCGATAAAAGTATGCATGGAAAATGAAAATGAGCACCATTGCCAACAAAGCATCTTGCGGTTGCATCAATTATATTTTCGAGTAATGCAACATGATAACCAGAGTTGGTTGAACTGAAAAAAAACGGCGGTAAGACATATGCATTTGGAAATCGGAATGAACCTACATGTACATAGTACACTATTGACAACACCGCTGTGAGTGTCTTTCCCAACAAGTATGCTTCCAATCAATGCAACATACCGGCCAGGTCATTGCCGTGTACCCTTTGCTTATGCACATGGAATAATTCAACATATGACATTCTTCCGTCGATCTGCTCTATTTGGAACCCAACATCGAGCTAATCCGCGTTATTGTGTCTTCTTGTGAGAATCATGGAACACAACCATTTTCAGCACAGGGATATTTCAGCGTGATATTCGGTGGAATTCCTGTCATTCATCTGGCGGGATTCCTTGGCGATCCCACCAACGATAATCTGCCTGTGTGAGTACCAGTTCTGCGAAACTGTTTATGCGCTACTGTAAAAATGGCTGACAGAGAATACATTGTAATAAATGAGCTGCTGGGCTACATTGCTAACATTCTGGTCACATTATCACCAGAGACAATCTTGAAAGTCTGTGGATCATTTTATGATGATAAAGTCATAGAAAAGGCTAAACAGTGCTTGTTTGCACTGCCACTCTTCAAAAAGAAGGATGCCACACTCAAAACTCATCAACAGTAAAGGAACAACAAGAATCTGAAAAATCTTGAGGATATCATCCAGAAGTTTAAGGAAGCTGATCTAGGAGATCTACCGATATTTGTTGCTCGTGAACTCAAGTTCAATCAATTATTAGATCTATCTTGATATTGAGCAATTGCTAATTTCCTAGTGTTGTCGAATAGCAGAGGTAATATGGTGTTTTGGGGTCGCCTAACGCCGGAGATAAAGGCCTATGCTAGACTGTTAAAAACGGAAACCACCAAATCTATCCGGGAAATTTGCATTGTGCCAGATTTTGCCATCCAGCGTTTTGCGCATAACTCGTAAACAACTCAGCAAGGACCCAAATCATCGGCACCAAAAAAAGACTGGCGGACAGAGAAGATGTGCGCGCGCAAGGAGCGCATACTAATACGGACGCTCAAAGTACTACGGCAAACGCAAAGGAACTTTGCTGCCAAGGACTTGCTGGTCGAGTGCGGTCTGAATGAAGGAGACATAACAGTCAGAACTGTACAGCGCTTCCTAAACACGAAAGGCTTTCTGCAAGCACGCAAAAAAGGACTGATGAAGCGCACGGATTTCTCACAGCGCGTAACATTTGCTAAGATGATCCGGCAACAACACGGCCCAGAATTAATTGAAATATTACTACATCAATGCCGAAGCGTCCGCAGCTCATCATCACGACTAGCGGGCGCCGCCTCAAGTATTGAGTATGTGTCATTGTAAACTTCGAGTGACGTTATTCTTGCAGACGGTATCTGATCATTATGCTGACCATACATTGTAATGTTTTACCTTGTCTTGTTTTACCATGATAGTTTACCATGCCATTAGTTCGTCATTAACCGAAAAGCGCTTCTCAAAGTAATTGTAGGGTATTTGTTGTGGTCGTTCCACATTAGGCAGCCAGGATAATTTTCCAGGCACAAACATCGCTAGGCTGGTATACTACTCATGGTAAATATTGTAAACCAACTTATGGTTGATAAATAATTTCCATATTTTTCACATTACCGATTCACGCTGCATTTAGGTTCACCATTACCATGAATAGACGTTATCATAATAAGGTAAACTAGTAAAAGTGAACTATGTAGGTGGTCAACACCATTTGAATTATTTTTGGTGACGCACACTCTACACAGAGTTGAGATGTATTTCGAGGACATCCTTATACCTGATGTTATATACAAATATATTATTCTCGATGAGAATATCAATCAATCAATATCTGTTCTTATTCCACTCTGTGGCCAAGTTATCTAGGATGAGGCTGGAAAAGCAATGTCCACAGGGAGAGACAATATCTTGCTCGTGGGTGGGGATTTGACGCTGGAAGATAAATTGTATCCAGCGTACATCCATCATCTCCGTCTCCCTCTCTTCTATTACACTCCCAGTTATGAAGACGATTGCAGTATTGCTGGTGGCAAAAATAGGCGTGCTCCCAGCTAGGATCAGATCTTTGTAATAGTGTAATTTGAGAGCAGACATGTGTACTAGCCCACCTTCCAGGAGAAGCAGTAAATCTTGCCACGACAAGAGTTCCGGTTGTCATCGAAAATCATTTAGGAAGATGGCGTCGGCTGCTTCACCCAAGCGAATGTCGCGGTAGCCGGGTTGTAGAAAGTCTCATAAATAACTGTAATTGGTAAGCGAATGAAAGGTTTTGCCACAATTGGTCGGCCAGTGATCAGCAAATTTCGATACTTCCCCCTTCCCTTCTCGAGTAAATCAAATACAGCCTGCGCAAAGGTAGTAGCGGGAATGGCGTTGGGATTGAGTATGTCGGTTGCCAGTGTTATCCATCGCCCGCCGCAACCGATACCACAAGCACCGTCCTCCTGCTCTTGGAGCAACTGTTTTAGCTTGTCGCTCTATAGTCTTCCTGGCATCAGCCATATCCCATGCAGTATGTAAACCATGGACAACATAATAGCATTCAGCATGCGATCAACCGATCCCAACAAAGTGATGTCTGTGGGCACTGTATTATAATGTATTGTGTCACACATCCACCCGCCACAATACACCGCGACAACCCTATCCCAACTCCCAGCTCCGTCCCCGTCTAGAAATACTGGAGAAGTGAAGTCAGGCAATATCTAATATCGTCACCAATGCCGCCCCATCCACGCTCCACCATCCTCCACTCCATCCTCTGCCCCAGCCCCAGCCCATCATATTTCTGGTAGTACGCCTACTACTACTCCCGCATATCAACTGGCTCGCTTACATCACATCCGATCCAACGCCCCTACTCATTTGTATTTGTATTAACATTTTCAATAGGAACTTGATTAAATGAGCAGGAGCATATGTGTGCACTCGCGTGACGTTTAATCAACTACGGCATCGGGAGCGCATGCATGCTCGTGCAGATAAAAGCTTTCGCCTGAGAGAATGTAGATCAAATATCACAGCAAAGTATACAGCCACATCTTACCTGACACCCCGGTTCCCCCCACTGAAATCCAGTCCACCCACACCCCTTCTAGTAGACCGTTCCTTTTGTACCTGTAGTGTGTCAGCCACACACTACCAGGTCTGTTTACCGATAAGTTTTTGATCATTGGCAAATGCTAACAGTTCGAGTCTCGACTTTATCCCCTTCTCCACGGCGATTCCAGCGACATCGAACGGGGTCAGTCGTGGTTTCCTCCTCTCCTGTCCTCTGCAAGAGGATGGTTCTCTCTCCTCAGTCGTCATTTATCTCGCCTTGCGCTTGTCAGTTGAGTTCACGAAGTATGGGTGGGCGTCAGATTGTATGTAGTCGGTGTCCTCTTTGGTAACATACTTCCATGCAGTATAGTAGTTTGTATGAGTGCCAGAGAAGTTTCATGCCATGTCATACTGTGATGTTAGAACGCCTTCACTGAAATACACCTACTACGCAATGGTGGTAAATTGACTGCCATATGATAGTGGTCACCATCATCCGCATGACCAATGCGTTACATCGGTGCTAATAATTGTGATCGGAGGCAGCCACTATTTTCTCTACGAAAGTTTATCTTGTCGGTGTTCCTTCCATGTCTGCCCGGCTGTAGGTTATCATGTAGACCGACCAGACTTGCCTCGGTGCAAGCCCCTCATCCTCCTGCCTACCTCCCGATGTAGGCGTGTTCCTATATCCACTAATTGATGCCATGTTGTTTTAAACTGGTTATGAAAGATTGGCTGGTGTCCGCAGACTTTTATTAGGTTATCACTCAAAAATGACGTGTACTTACATACCTATCCCTATTTGTGATACCGGTAAACCTGGCGATTTGAGATGCATCGACGTCATAACATCATTTTCCCGTCACCGAAGACTACACTTGTGCGATTTTGTGAAGTGCAAAATACAACCCCGCTAAAAGTGTTGGAACAGTACCGCCATGTATCGATCAGTAGCATGTCATTCCGTTGCGCTCGGTAAATTATATCACCCTCCCCCCGTCTCATTGGATAGGGGATACGGTGGTGGTGTCCCAGCTACTTGTGGCGGGGATTTTAAATGTCACGTGTCAACGACTTCCGAGTAAGTTCGCCGACGTTTACAGCTCGTTCTATGTCAAGGCCGACTGTGAAGAACCACTTGCTTTTATGGATGCGGATATCTGGCACGAGGGTATATACTTCAGATGGTACAAACCAGATCGCAAGGTGAAGAAAACGGATGACTTCATACAGCCTGAGGATGCAGCTCACTAACTATTCAACCATGTCACTGGACAACAGAATGCAGCATGTATCTTTCAATGGAGTGTGTCCCTCCTTTTGACTCTGTTACGAACTTACGAACATCTCACTGACAATCGAATGAGAAACTACCGAAACAATACCATTTTTTTCAGAGTATTCTTCTATAACGTTTATGATCATCTGAATTATATCAACTTCAGTTGTTATTACTATGATGAAAAATCGTTTTTCTAATGCCGTTACTGGAAACACGAATCTGTCAATGTTCCATATGAATATTAGGAGCCTATAAAAAACATTTTACTGAGCTAATGGGGAATCTCGATCGTATTCCTCAACAGTTTGTTATAATAATGCTATCAGAAATAGGTCTTTATCACTCTCAAATTGTCTTTTTGCATTAATTCCTCTCATCACGAAATGCGGTGGTGTCGGCATCTTCAGAAAGAGTTTTCGAGCTTTTTTTGTCACCAAAAAATGGGTTGCTTCCCACCTCACTTGTCCATGCTAAAATTGCCAAGTTGGGGATTTGCGGCTGAGTACTGTACTTAACAGTACTCGGTATGAGTTCCTACTCTGTCACAGACACCCTAGGGGCCACAAGTGTCATGTTAAAGAAGCTCTTGAAGCTGCACTCCTGCCTGTCCCGAACAATGCAGCTTGCATTTTCGCCGATGACATCAATGTCGACCTCCTGAATTGTAGATCTGTTCCTGTTGTTCGAGATCATTTCGATCTGTTGAGATGCAACTCTCTTACCACTGTCACAAATCTTCCAACCTGAATAACCGAAAACTCGATTCCTCTTATTGACCATATTTTCGTACGTCTGTCAGCTGAGCAGTCGGTCGGTGATAATTTTCTCTGGAAATCTGATTTGTGATATCAGCGATCATCTCCTAGTTGAGACCTTGGGTGAAAGCCAGGAATCCCAGAGTACCTGTAGACACATGGTCAGAATATATAACTCCAATAACTGTGTGTATTCTATGTATGGTGTTAACGATGATTTCAACACGCTGAGTAATGAACTTAGCGCCCTCCATAACACGCACTCCCCAAAGTGAGGCTCTCCAGGTAACAATATAGGAATAAGCCTTGGGTGACTGCTGCATTAATAAGGTCCATCAGTCACAAAAACCGTCTCCATCGGAAGTTTATGGACAACCATTCTCCTCGAAATCGTGAAAATTTGAAGACGTTTAGATATACTCTCAATGAGACCATTAGGTATGCTAAATCAGCATACTACAAGGATCGCCTCATCATGAATCATTTTTTCTTCAAGAAAACATGGGATAATCTGAACGAACTCCTCAATGAGAGGGGCAAGTCTGCCCCTGTGATCAATCACCTGATCTCCAATAATTCCGACCATACTGACAGTGCTGACATCGCTAATGTCTTCAACAACTACTTTTTTTTATATCGGTTCTAAACTCATTGAACAAATTTATGGTAATTCTGACCCAAAACAGTCCATGGACCCCAGTACTCCCAACTCTACATTCCTCGTCCTGTCACTAGCGATGAGGTTTTGAGGGAGATTAACCAATACTCAAAGACTCGAGATCTCCTGGTATCAATGGAATCCCACAAAGAGTTCTTAAAAGTGTATCCCATGTTCATTCTCCCATACGCTGCCATATTTTTATTATGGTAATCGAGGATGGTATCTACTCCGATTCCTGCTAAAGTCACCCCCCATCTTCAAAAAGGGTGACAGCCTACTCCCTGAGAACTACAGGCCGATTAGTTTGCTTCCTTGTCTGAATAAAATCCCCGAGCGTGTAATTGAGAAACATCTTCGGAAATTTCGGGATGGTAACGATACTTTGTTCGAATAACAATTATGTTTTAGGAGGGGTTACAATACAAATTATGCTTTCTTTGTGACTGTTAATGAAATTCGTTCGCACCAGGCCTGGACAAAAATCGAAAATGTACTCCGCCGTTATCTTGATCGTTCGACACGGTTAATCACGGAATCTTGCTCCGAAAGCTTCACATTTATGAACCAGAAAGCCGATATAGGCTTATGGAGATTCATTGTGGATTGGGAGAATCATTCATATTATTGATTATAATAATAATTTTATGAGAGAGCTTGTTCAATTTCTGCCTAATTGGTCAGGGTCAATCTACCTACTGATCTAATCATGCAGGCAGTTTCGACTTTGCCATTTTTCTATACAAGCCCAAATAACAAATGTATGAACATTCTCCAATTTGAGACCAAAACAGACCCACACACCAAATTCCAGCTTGATCGGTCCCGTCAGGCTGGACTTTGCTTGATTACAAGCTGAAAATTCCAAAAATATCGAAATTTCCCCATTCTTGACCAAACATGACACCCCCCATCGGGACACAAATAAATAGGGTTCCAGTACACATCGTCAGAAACCCACAAACCAAATTTCAGCTTGATCGATCCAGTCAGGCTGGACTTTGCTTGACTACAAGGATTTTACAAAAAAATGATAATTTCCCTATTTTCGACAAAAAGTGACCCCCATCCATACAACAATGAATATGGTCCCTGTACACATCGTCAGGAACCCACACACCAAGTGTCAGCTTGATCGGTCCTGTCAGGTTGGACTTTGCTTGATTACGAATATTTTATAAAAATTTGACAATTTCCCCATTTTCGACCAAAAATGACCGCCCATCCGTTCAACAATGGATAGGGTTCCTGTACACATCATCAGGAACCCACACACCAACTTTCAGCTTGATCCATCCTTCCAGGGTGCACTTTGCTTGATTACAAGGATTTTATATAAACAAATTGACCGAAAATGACTCCCATCCGTACAACAATAAATAGCGTTCCTGTATACGGAATGCCAAGTGTTTCAAAATTATCAGGAACAAATATCAGGGTATCAAGAAAAATATTGGGTGTCAGAGGAAACTATCAGGGTATCAAAGAAAATATCAGGGTATCAGGAAAAATGTCAGGGTGTCAGAGGAAAATATCAGGATATCAAGAAAAATATCAGCGTGCCAGAGTAAATGTCAGGATATCAAGAAAAATATCAGCTGTCAGGGGAAAATATCATTTTCGAATTCTCATTGTTAATTAATCCAACATTAATCTCGATATACTGTGGAAATATTCGTTTCGCAATCGGGTTCACTTAATGACCTTATATAAATGAAACAAAGGTGCGTGACCAGTGAACATTATATTAAATCATTGTTATCTATTGGTACTTG
>JAUOBX010260181.1:0-11450 GCA_032360705.1 Eupentacta quinquesemita
CATATAGACTAAACCATATGGTCAAAACTATAATGTCAAATTATCACAGCGGTGTCCAAGATCAGATTCCATGACACGCCTGTCAGCACATGCCGGGCGACGTAATTATTACGATTTTTTTCCTTCCTCAAATGAGGATTTGGATAGTTTGAACATTTAATGTGCCAATCATTAGCAAATATTCGCAACATATTTTGATATAGAAAGACGAAGAACCAAACTTGTGGCTTCGAAGAAGGAAGTGATCCTGGAAAAGTAAATCGCGATGTGTTTATACCAGGTCAGAGAATCGGTTTTTGGTCGTGGGAATGCTTGATTGGCCTATACATGTGATGAATGTGCCATGGCTTCGCTTATGGGTGATTCAATAAATGAGAGTACTCACCTGTGACATGACAGTTTTAGTTCTGAATTGAAGAATTATGCCATGTGAGTGTAATGAAGGCATATTCATTTTTCTATTATAATTAGGATCATTGAGAATGGTGTTCTATTCTGGTCATTTTCATGGTGTTTTGGAATTCATACATCCTCAGAAATGTCGCATTTCATGAAATTGGAATGTTCCCCGTGTAAAGAGGACATGATTAATGCATAAATTGCCCTAGTATCATATTTATTAGGGCATTCATGTTGCCCCCTTGTGAAATGTAGGCAATTTGAAGCAAGACATTTCAATTATTTCCTATGTGAGTGCTACAGTACATGAAGCTACATGATCTTCTGGCAAAATAGCACCGTCCCCGTGTTAATACATGTGGGGGACATGAACTGTCCTGTGATTAAAGATCATCAATATGTATATTTTAACTCAAGATAGTCGTCACACAAGCTTAGAGTACTTTTTTCCACAACGTATATTTTTCACGAGATATGAAACCAAGCACTCAATTTTAAAAATGCCATATCTCCCATTTGTGTATGAATTTCTCCCAATAAACTTATTGATGTATCAAACCATGCACGAGCTCTAATAATTAGTTTGTTCTAACAATCTGGTCACTCATTATGGATTGTACATGTTTGAGTATTGGTCTCGATGTTCCCCGTGTAAGAGGACATGAACATTTAGTTTTATTCGGACCTCCATCCGGGACAATAGTGAGTTCTCCAGCAAATAATGGTTTCAAAGATTGATATTTTGTTCATATCATATATCCAGAGAATCAAATGCAACTCGAAAGCAAGAGGAAATCAGAATATGAGACAGCAAGTGCAAATATTACACTTTTCGCCGATTCACAAACAATATACACATTTTCCGCGATTTACTTGTTGGAATTGCTACTGTTGACCAAATATGATGACAAGATGTCCCAAATTAAGAAACTACTCCCAGGTTGATACACATAATCACATTCAGTACCCTCATTTATGGAGTCACCAATATGTGTTTTAGTAAGAGGCAAATCGAGGAACTTCTCAGAAATTCAACAGGAATTACAAACAAATTTCGTTCGTCTTCGAAGTGTTTGGAGTGTTTTACGTCGTTCGAACGAGAACGGTTACTCTCAACTTTCAACACACGAATCCGAAATAAATCATTCATTATTCAAAGCTGATTACCTGAGGGAATGCTGATATTCGCAACGTGTTCTAAACCCAAATGGAATATTCAAGTGAGCTTTCCAATTAATTCATACCACATTGCATCAGTGATTTTATTTTACCGGTGGGTGGAGACCAATTTACTCTGATCCCACTTAATATCATTGGCTATATGATATCGACCGCAACATTAGGGTCCCTCGATTCCAGTGAATATCGTTTATCATCAGTAATATGATCCCAATTCCCACAGTTGATCGTATCACACACATGCCGTAGGTGCGTACGCAGTGTCATGCCGTTCTCACGATTCGAAGCCATGCTCTCATTTTCCACTGCAGGACCACACGGAGGGTTGGATCCCAAATTGATTCTAACGTGTTTTCCTGCCTTAGGTAGGCGTACCTACAACTCTCCTGAATGCCTGTGTTATGTTCGACTCCAATCGCCGATGGGACAATATCGTGTAGAATTCATGAGCATGTACTATTGCAGTATGTTTTTCCCCTGGCATTGCAACAAATCACCTCTTTTTCGCACGTCTGTCATATGATCACCAATTTATAAATGTCAATTATTACCTCCGCGGAATGAAATATCAGTAGCTTCGAGTCGTATCTTCAGCATTCCCTCACAATATTTTGTATATTCATAGTGTAATTCAATAAAGTTACTATTTAGAGTTACTATTTTGTCATGCTTGGTCCCCCAGTTTGCACGTTTTCAGATGTTCGGTTCATCTCAGATGTTCTGTTATTCTGATGTAACTAATTTTCAGGCAATGGTGTACTCCTCACTAGACGACGATCACTCTGACATATATAGTGCCAGAATAATCAAAAGTATAACTTGCCTGGATTTTGTTGCAGCATCACGACACCCTATATGTGTTATCTGATTCTGGGAGAGCTTCATATGTTGTGAAAGTGACATCAACATAATTGCTACAAGGAATCACTGCGGCGTGTTCTATTTTACTCGGGTTTATTGGACCAACACGATGAAAGCGCAATTGGAAAAGGCAGTTGTTCTGTTAAAATTACAGCGAGACATTCATTGCTCTTTTCATCCGATACATGATTTGTATTTTGCAGTCGCAGGACTGGAGAGACAATACACGTACCGAAGGAGACATCATTGTCGTATATTAGCTCCTACCGATTTTCATCACACATTAGAATAGGTTGCATTTTGATCAATGAGATAAATGGAACCATATATCTGATCATTCTTGCCTATGCACGGGAGCCTGTAGCTAATTAAATACACGTCATGTCTGTGTAATCGCGATGTCCAATAGGTGGTGCTCCTGCTTCCAGATAGGGACGTGTGTCTTACCCCAAATTACCAAAGCTGTATTATAGTGGCGCTATGTTCGATCGGGAGAATTATTCATACACTGGTTATCATACCCGACCCTTTGTATAAAATAACGAGGGCATAACATCGTAAGGTAGTTATATGTTTGACAACTTAATCGAAACGAAACATGCATCATTTGTAACTTATTTCATTGTATAACCTAGCTAAGGCAGACTAATCGCAATAGTCTCCTCGATCACAGTTGCCCTTACAGAGGCCACTCTTTAGCTAGTTCAGTGAGGTGCCAAAGCCTCTAGGAGATGTTTTGAGAATCAACCAAGGCCCGTAGCTCTGATTGGAATGTTACACCTTCAGCGATGTACGAACGTCACATTCAGTTCACGGGCCAATAGGATACTGAGCCTGTTTGTTGGAACAGCTATGCCTTTTGTAATTGAGTGACCAGAAATAGATGAATGGCCATCATTCAATTATATAAATACCTTTGATGCTACATTTGCCAATGGAACGACATATGATGGTTCACTTTTTAATATTCTCGTCTGGAAATAGGATCAGAGCAACGAAATAATGTGTGTCATAACGAACAATGTCTCATTTCATCCTTTTGTTATTGACCAAATGTATAAAATATTGTTATTTATCATACATTACCAGTTTTTATTGCCGGAACAAAAGCGTGGTACAACAGAATGCATAACTTCGCAACTGAACTACGATGAGTCGCATACATTAACATATGATCATACGATGAATTACTTGTTATCTGCATCTACGTAAACATACCTAGGAGAAAAACGGAAGATATTTATTAATATTCATTATAATTCAAGCTTCATATGTTATTTATATAAAAGGCTGCCTTCAGTCTTAGGAATCGAATCGTGGCAATTTGGTTTCAATATCGAGACCTTTCATTGGATTATGATATCGATCCTGTCACTGGTAAATCCCGTCTCTCGTACAGTTCACAATCTACAAAGCTTTTAATTTCGAAATTCTGATCCGGTCCCCGAGAAAGAATCGCTAATGTACAACCAATGGTAAATTACCGAGTCGTAGGAAAGTGCATCCTTCATCGGTGATATTTTCGAAGATGGAGCTCGATTTAGGAATTTCAATCTATCTCCATGATTTAGTTGAAATCGTACTTTGTGCTCTTTAGTGCAATCTCATGGGAATTGTGTGGTTGTCATGAGCAACCTATAGAAGATTTTAGCTTGGATGTCTAACAACTAAGCAGAACATAACCCATAACCTCTATGTCTATTCTAATGCACGCGTTACGTGTTATAATTCGGTGATTAGTCCGATACATATGCATGATCTTCAGCACCTTGTGCACCAGTGCACGCAAGACAGACTCAGGACAGAGTAAACTAATGGAACCAGGTAATTGAACAGAGCCAAAAACGAAGTGAAGGCGTTTAACTCGCTGCCACATGTTTGTGGGTACCACCACTTCCACATTGATATACAGCCAAAGAGGATTTGCAACACAATAACACTGATGTACGTCAACGCGAATAACGTTGTTCGTAAATGTAAGTCTGTTCAGAAACTTCCGTATAAAACACCAAGGAAGATAATGAACCTGGTAAAAGATCCCCACTCATCTGGCGAAGAACTATTTGTTCTTTATGATATGTACTGCCTGTCACTACCCGCGGTTGGGTAATTTTTAGGATACACTTCTGAACATTTCAGTTAGTACTCAAGCTGAAATCGAATGTAAACTCTGCTATACGTTCAGTCATTCACGGTACAGTATGTCGTCTGCGCTAGGCATATGGCACAGAAGTGGAAAAACTCCGATTGAAAATAAAGAGTTACTTCTGTGTAAACTCATTCGGTATACATTGTTAGTGCAACCATTACACGTCCCCACCTATCATGTTAACACTGGCATGTGTAATCGCCTCGTGCACAACTGAACAATGGTGGGTTACATCATTTGTGAAACGAACATGTAGCAAATACGTTAGCGATAAACAATGAAATGATACTGCCATGCCTGGATAATTTGCATCACGCCTCTCCAAATCCGTTCAAATGTCTGCTTGGCAGCTTGAGTCCTGCTTGTGTTGTATAATTTATATTGTTATAACACCTGATCCGTACTGATGTTTCATGCGAGACAATGATATACCATTGGATACCTTTACCATGTGTCCAGCCTTGATTTGACATTGACTCGTATCATACTGAAGGCCAGTCAGCATCAATAATGAAATTATGTTATACTCTCGAGACAACAAAATCGATTTGTCCTAAGGCAATTTTGGAACCAGTATATCAAATCAACACAATGGTACATCACTAGCTTATTACCCTCTCGGTATAGGCTGATAATAATAATAGGGCAGTTCTTGTATAGCGCAAACATGTACAAACATCTCGATGCGCTTCACAGCAAAACAAAGTGCAAAATAATGTGACAAAAAGACATCAACTGCAAGTTACAAAGCATATGCACCCATGGAGAGGTGATTCTTAAGTAAACATTTAAACTGATTTATAGAGGTGGCTTCTTGATATGAATATTCCAAGGGACCGTTTGTATTGATGTCTTGTTTGGCATGTTTGCCCGTGGGTATACAAGTACAGGAATGAATAAATCAAGTCCTTTGGGCTGTGTCTATAATGTTTAGACCATGTCTCTTCACGACATACGACTGTGATTTCAAGTCACTGTTTTCGTTGTGGCGTCTACATCGAACGCAACATTTTTTTCATGACATTCGTTTATAATTTCATTGTGAGATATCTAGTTAACAGCACTCAATATAAACCCCTTACTATCGAAAGTAGACTGCATAACCTAAAACCTCGATTCCAAACTATGTCTAACAGTGTACTTCTCAGAACACCAACACAGAGATTCAACAGAGGGAACTAAAATATACATAGGGGTTCTCATGAACGATTTTCTGACTGGGTGATCATCGTTATTTCCACGAGACCCATTCTTGAATGGTAAGTTTCCCAGCAACCTGACCGCAACAACCGATAGTTGCGATGGTTTCTTTGCACAATAAACTGTGGTCAGTTGTTGCTGTAGACATGTTACAGTCTGACAGCCAATATACCATGAACAGGTGGAATGGGAACCTGCAAGCAACATTAGCACAATATTCCAATAGGAATCCCGCCGAGTTCCCGTAAGGGAGGATCAATAAAAACAAACAACAAACAAGTACTCGGATAGGCGGATGCGCCGCTCTTTCGTCGAACAGCATGAACGTCCTCAAGCATTCACCCGAGAAGTTGGCTTTGCCGAGTTTACCGCCCGTTAGATCCTTCAACTAATGGGCAATAATCCAATAAGAGCGCTGCGGTCCATTTTACGAGCACTTTAGTAAGCCTTAATTAAGCAAATAATATCGAAGCTGTATGGCCGTTCATCTAGGAGAGCGTTTATCAGACGTATACCAAGCGTGATCATAATCTCGAAAACGACTGGAGATACTTCAAAGATCGAAGGCGACGAAATTGGCTGTAATCCTTTCCTGAAATGGTAGTTATTCATTTAGAAACGTAATGGGGGAAGTATCCAGGTATCGGTGTCAGCAAAGTGAAACGCGCAGAAAATGTGATATTTCTTGCTAGGCAGGCAATCTGACATTTCCCTCACTCTCACGCTAGCATCTATATACGCTTACATATAGGCATAAGGCACACGGGAAGTCTTAACCTTTTGCTTTGTCGAGTTCACTGAATGGTCCTTCAACCAAGTGACAATCATCCTATAAGTACGCGCCGCGGTCCATTTAACGAGCATTTTAGTCAGTTAGTAAGCCACTGAACGAATATTATTGGAGCCTGCTGTTCATCGAGGAGAACGTTCATTAGTCGTGACCGGGGCGTACCCATGCCCCATGGGCGAAAAAACACTATCAGACTGTAGAGACTCGAAAGATCGAAAGGCGACGAAATTGGCTGCCATCCTCCTCCTGGCATGACAGTTATTATCTCCTCACCTCTGGGATAATATGGGTTTGCCTTCGTTGTGTCCGCCGCTGCAGCTGCCGCCGCCGCCGTCTCCGCCGCCGCCGGAGGATTTTTGTGTTAACGCAAACCATGTCTGATTGATTCGAAACTTGGCACGCATGTCCGCCCCAGACGAATCTCGGATGGGTTCGAAAGTGGGCAGTGTTGCATGACTGGTGCCCACTATTTTACCGGTTCCATGCAGAAATACAAAGTTCGTTCGATTGACACGAAACTTGGTGGATGTGGACTACATTTGGTCCCGAGAAACATGGCGGTAATTTCGAGGTCACCGGCGGTCAAATTTGCGTAATTCCCCTAACTTTGTTGTATCTGAATAAAACTGGGTGTATGTGGACTACAGTTAGTCCCGAACGACATGGCGGTGATTTCAAGGTCATCGGAGTGCAAATTTGCATAATTTATGCGTTTTTATTAACTGTCCCGAATTTAGAAGAAACTTGGTGGATGTGGACTATAGTTGGTCCTGAACCACTTGAAGGTCATTTCAAGGTCACCAGAGGTCCAATTTGCGCGATTTATGCCGTTTTCCTAACTTTGCTGGATTTGAAAGAAACGTATATGGAATATGGCCTCCACTCGGTTCCAGAAGAGAGATGGTCATTTCAAGGTCACCAAATGTCAAATTTGCAGAATCTCTCTCTCACTGATTGCCTAAATGTGGAGATTTTACATGTTGGCGGTTTACCCTCCGGCGGTTGTCTAGTTTATTCGAGAGAATGGAAGCTATTGAGAGGTGGTCTCGGCGTAAGCAAGGGGGACGTGTATACAACGTGTTACTTCTTGCTAGACAGGCAGGCTGTTAGTTCCAGCGTTGTCTTCAATTCAAAACTGAGAATCAATTGGTACGGTTGCGGATGCAGAATGAATCTGACATCACATTTATGTGCGAAGATTGGTTTTTGTCAGAAGTGGAGACACTTGATGATGAGATGGAGAAATCCTCCATATATAGCCTACACCAACTTACGATTATAGCCTATGCTAATAGGTATTTCCAATGATAATTTTCGTTATTTATCATCTGTTGCTGTATTGAAGAGGCAGCTGGAATGTCTGAGCACTCATCTTCTTCCTCCGTAGTCTTTTTTGCATGCACGTTTTCGCAATGCGCTTAGAAACCTGTTATTAGGCGCTATATGAATGTATAATTGTCATTATTATCATTATTAGAGTTACAGAAATCGCATATGTGCATGCGGTATTCAGGTCTACGTCAATCCTATGTAAATGATGGTTTACGCTCGTTGGTACGATTGCGATAGAATCATAGCAGCTATAGTCAGATAGTGATGTCAGTTCGTGATATATCTATCAACTATTCCCTAATAAGTTCAATCTATTTGCGCTGAAAATAATTTGGGATTTAAACAATATTGTCAGATAGGCCCTAATGATTCGTCTCACCCGCACCAGTGTTGGCGCCAAGGGGAGTTTGAGAGGGATTCCACTGTCTAAGTGCAGGAATCCCTCTAAAAAAATAACGCAGGGGGACCATCCCTCCCAAACATTTTGGATTCTGGGGTTGTTACTGTATATGAAAATCCCTCTTTTCATTTTTAAAATCCATCTCATAATAAATCACAGAGAGGGAGTTCCCTCCCAGAATAAAAAGCTTAGCCCCAACACTGACCCGCACTACGTCGGAGGTCTCTCATGGTGGACCCATTTCGTCATGAATAGGTTCGAAACATGCACATTGTCATTAGCATTCAAAGGGTTACGTCAAATTGCTGACCAATGAATCGTCCACTCATAGACCAGCTGACCAATCCTTCACCCCACGCTACGGGCAATCGATAGCCGCTCCAATAAATTTATTGATGACATAGGCTACGATTATCCTATTGTAAACTCATTGTATTGATAACATATAAACATTGTGGAATTGAATACACTTATAATGTAATTGTTTGACAGAGTGAAATAAACGGACCTCTCATCTGTGGATGTGTAATATTCAGTTGACCATCCCACATGTCGAAATTCACAAGTTTGTTATTGTAATAGTTGGAGCAGTTCGGTGTTATTTCACCCCGTCGATGTTATATACCGTAACATACCATTGGGGCATATACACCCGTTGACCTAAATGGTAGGTTACTGCGTTGTAGGCCTACCACTGTTCCCGGTATATGCGTCCTATGTGTCAGTGTACCCTACTGACGCCTTTTCGTTGTTTAGTTGTATATAAAGGCCCATATGCAAATATATGTTTGTGTATTTGTGAAACGCTCTTGAGCATGTTTCAATGGAAATAGCCAGTAAAGTACCAGTAAATGGAGCGTGGTGGCCTAACGATCAGGCCGTCGATCTTGTAATCCATGGACTATGGGTTCGAGTCGCGCCTTACCTTGAGCAATGTGCCTTATCCCGATTGTTCACAATGAGTGGGAGGTGATTTGTCTTTTGCCTGTAATGTCTGCGTGTAACGACCACCGCTCGCCTTTGACCACCTCCTACGCATTGAGGTCACGCTTCAGAGGCATTGCCTTGGTCCTGGCGCGGGTTCGTAGCTGACAAGAGTGCTGTATCCAGGTATACACCCTCGCGGGCTTGTATGGGATCGGTACCCGTGCCCGGCGTGTAAACCGTAAAAAAATATAATATATAAATAGGGAGTAGTCGTGGGAGTGGTCGTGGTGCAGTGGTTATTGCACTCCCCTCGCATGCTGACGGTTGTCGGTTCGAGTCCTGGCTCGGCCGTTAATCTGAAGTCCTCCTCCTGTCAACCCAACAGTGGATGGGAACCTGGTGCAGTGGTGCTCTTACTGGGGAAGAGAAGGCCGCGAGTAAAGTAGCCCGCCACCCTACCTCGTATGCTGTAGAAGCCTCTGTAACAGGTTCACACCCGACGCGATTCGATCGCATGGGACCTACCTTCTTTCTTCTTCTGCCTAGCCATCCTATTCTAGAAATTTGTGTGATATTTCGTTCCAACATATTTCGGGAATATGACGACGCCAAATTGAGAGTCAGTATTAATATGAATTTAGATAACCTATGCTTATATCATCTTGTATGTTCCAGCCTAGATCTGTGTTCCCATGAGCCAGTGCAACGTTGGTATTATTCATTGAGCTGCCTAGCAGCAGGACGATATTTACAAATGGCAGTTCGGCACTGTGAATATTCGCCTTGGCGACGCATCACTTCTCGTAAATATTGTATGGTTTTATTGTACCTTGATAACACCTACGAGCGTTATCCAATATTAACGGATGAACATAACTGCGGAAGATTTCACCAGTTGGCAACACCTGTACAATATTACGAATGTGGCCATGTCTGCCAGTCTGCCACAACGAACGGTAGGTCTCTTCTGAAGGGCTCTATATATGTATGACTGGTAATGGATTATTCGTCTCTGGTTGAAATGTAACATTTCTCATCGAATCAATAGGTCAGACAAACATGAGGCAGATGGCTGCCTTATGTTACGCTCATATTGCACATATCGTAACCATACATCCGACCTGATTAATCCCCAGTTTTACGAGTTTATCATCACCGAGGGCAATTTCCCGCCACTGGTGTTTCCACATTACAATTCGTTACCATAGTAACTGTGCATCTTCCTTGACGGGCAACACCATCTGGGATTTACCTGCAACCTCTAGTCGATGGAAGTCAGAGGCAGAGGCGAAGGCAAAGAGGATAAAAGGCTGATGAATTGTAATTAGGAAACAGCACCAGTATCTTACTTGAATCAGGAGGCAACTAACTTTTCTCCCAATCCGTCGCATTACGAAGAGAAGGGAATGAATGAATGCTAAATAGCGTATGCGCGCTTTATCAGGCCTTTATGATGGTAAATATTATTCAAACCGCTGCATTTTCCCTGAAGTCACTGAACTAATATCTCAGGACATAAACTCATACCTACCCTACCTCTATTCAAATTGCTCCTCCTCCTACACCCCTCAATGGAAAATGATGGAACTTGGTTACAATGATGACCGAGTGATGGGTCATCATTCTGGGGTGTTGGAACATTTAAGGTTAATGTCATCTTGTGAGCCATTCGGATCATTCTGTGAAAATATGTAAAATGCTTCCTCTCCGAGTATTTAAATTAGATGATCATGAAGTTCGTCATTATCATCGGGTACCAATGATACGTAAAGGGTGTTCAGAGATTTGATGTTGAATGTCATTTAGTGGGCCATTTGGACCATTTGATGAACATAATTGGATACACCCCCTTTTAGAGTTTGAACCAGATGATCATGACAGTCGGTGGGCCTAATTATCATCGGGTACCGATGCTGAATACGGGGGTAGGTCAATAAGGCAATTTTGTGAAACTATGTCAAATGCATCTCCGCCTTGAGTTTGAACTAGATGATCATGAGAGTCAGTCATTACCGGTATTATCAGTTACCAATGCTACATGTAGCCATATAGGGGCCATGGCCATCTGGCGTGTGATTTTGGCCGTTCTGTGGAAATATGTCAAATACTTGTCCTCCCAGAGTTTGAATAAGAAGATCACCTAATTTCAATCAATTTTGACTCAACCAGTCATCTTGAGAGCCATAATAATGAGCGGAGTGCTTCTTCAACCC
>JAUOBX010260292.1:0-11449 GCA_032360705.1 Eupentacta quinquesemita
AATGAATATCACGTGATTTTTTTTAGTACTGAATTTACACGTTGTAGTAGTAAATTTAGGCATTGTAGTAGTAAATTCACACGTTGTTGTAGTAAATTCACACGTTGTAGTACGGAAGTAAATATATATCGCGTGATTTTTGTTAGTACTGAATTTACACGTTGTAGTACTAAATTCACACGTTGTAGTAGTAGATGAATATCGCGTGATTTTTTTTAGTACTGAATTTACACGTTGTAGTACTAAATTCACACTTTGTACCACAACGTAAAATTAGGTGACCTTTTTGGCGTTCCATACTAGCACGCCACGGAGGCATTGCCTTGTTCCGTGTCCTGGTAAAGGTTGACAGCTGACGAGAGTGCAGTATCCAGGTATGCACTCTTGTTGGCCTCTGATTGGGTCGATATCCGTGTTCGACAAGTAGATGATAATGAACAGATTCATTAATATC
Organism: Eupentacta quinquesemita; assembly: GCA_032360705.1. Classification (NCBI taxonomy): domain Eukaryota; kingdom Metazoa; phylum Echinodermata; class Holothuroidea; order Dendrochirotida; family Sclerodactylidae; genus Eupentacta; species Eupentacta quinquesemita. Next base: position 455 of record JAUOBX010260292.1, read on the forward strand.
TCTCCTTACTTATGGCGATATAGTCTACTTCGTCACTTTAGCTTTTGAGGAGGAGGATGCACCTCTAGAACGATTGATCTTTGGTAACTGCAGTGAAGCTCTCAGAATAGGAAGCACCGTTACAGGCGAAGACCGTCGTCGGGTAAGGACATTTTCTTTCTGATGAACTATTGCTGAATGAACATTAAATAACGGTTAACGTCTCGTTGTAATAATGAGGACCCCGAAGGACCATAGCGCTCACAAGCAAATAAAAGTGTTGAATAATGTGGAATTCATCAGCGACGAGACTGATGGTGTCAGGCGTACGTTTCGAGGGACGATGGAAGCAAATGAGCCCTCATCGTAGCTAATCCGAGTCAATAGTGGATATGGTAGAAGCTCAGCTCCGAGGCGCGATCCTGGTGTTGGAACGAAGAAGTGGACATAATCAATGAGCTGAGCAATGTCACCACGTAGCACTATAATACACCACTAACATGTTTTGATAGTTGATGCAATACGGAACTTGCAAAGAGCAAATGCAGTTGTTTAGGCAATTATTTTTGTAGTGGTTTTCACACAAATTACGGTTGGAAACTAATACCGAAGAAATGCAGGAGGGTGACACGGCAGCTTGGAGTTAATTCCCCTTTATTCGTACACTTGTCTGCTCATACATATTCATTAATACATTAACTGGTGGATATGTCCTTCAGGAAATGTGGATAATTGGCTGACTGGTGTCTATACATATGCTACGGATCTGCATTTTGTATTTCATTACGTTCAGGAAAGGATGAGCCAGTACAGGCTCACCTTCTAATGATAGAAATATTACAATGTACTTCCTATGTTCTTGCAGTCATTTCCCGAGTATGGTGGCACTGCTCCCTTTACACACAAAGCTGTGTTCCAGGTATGTATGTCTATTTTCCGAATGCTGACACATTTTTACCCTATTCAAGTGTATGTACTACGTGAACAAAACTCTCTCCTCAAGAGAACCAACGACTATTACCCATATACGGGGGATTATCAAGAAGGATGCTCCTGTGAGTTATCATATCCCTGCGATAGTGGTATGGGAATATAATGGTTCGGGTGTTATGTCCGCACCAGTGAAATCTTGAATGGATTCGATAGTGGGCGTTGCTGCCCAGTGCCCACTATTCTTCTGTTTTATGAGGAATTATTGAGTTTGTCCGGTTCACACGAAACTTAGTGGGTGTGGACAACATTTGGTCCTAAAGAATACGGCGGTCATGGTCAGAGGTTGATTTTGCGTAGATTCGGAGAGAACTTGAATGTAGACCAGAATAGGTATTAAACAACATGAAGATCATTTCAAGGTCACCGGAGGTCGAATTGACATAGTTGATGCAGCTATATACACGTGAGAAGTTCAGTCACCGGCCTGATCATGTCTAGATTGAATTTGATTTTCGTCTACCGATGAACTAATAGCGGATGGCACTTCCGAGAGCAACTCAGAGCCTCAGTTATCTTCCAGTTGAAGTACATCGCTGACTGAACGAGAATGGAACACATTTCTGATAAATGACCGATCTAGCAAATAAACGATATTGACAAATTACCGGCAATGAACATTATTGACTTCCGAACCAACATGTAATTTAGCAAGGAGGATAACCTGAAAATGTAACGCATTTGCGCAAAATCAAGCTACCATTCGGCGATATGGCAGATGATTCGGGTGGTTGAGTTACATTCCAGCATGTACTTACGGAAGTTGGAAATTAAAATTTGAGCATATCAGTCTTTTATTTGATAAAGATACCGATGATGTTGTTTTCCTCGAAAAATCGTTCGTTCATTTGTCTTTCAGATTGCCTACCTTTTTACATCAGTAGTACCAGTACGGGTCTCACCAGCTGTTAATATGTTCTTCGAAACTCCCGGTATGCGTTTTATTATTGTTCGTTCTCCATAAATCTCATATAAAATGTGGACAGACAATATAAAATAATCCCAGATCTGTTGAGGTTTCGCTCAAATAGGACGAATTTACAAAGCGATATTTATTGGAATTTTAATTCAGTTTCAATACAATAATACGGCTTGATTCAATTGATACTGAATGATCTGGATGATATATGTTCGTGAATTCGTCCATGGTTCATCGGGGAACCTGTTCGCGTTGATCGTGGATGAGCATCGACGATAACTCGCCTTGTCCTATCATTGCTGGATTACGACATCCCTTATTACATGATATTTAATCATGGATGATGAATATTCAGTGATGTTTGATTATTCAATACTAGTTTCAGAAATACCAACTGATGATAGATATGGCCGCTTGCCAATGCAGATTTTGAGGGGCACTCACTTACTATAGGTCAGCCACAGCCGAGCTTTAGCATGGGTCTTCCAATCGCTGCTGTCCTCCATACCGGAGCGATTGAAAGATCCATGCTAGAGGTATTCAGGCAACTTGAAGGGCAACTCCAGGCAAATCATATAGAGACTCATATTGAAGATATCAGTCTGAACGTTTATACGATATTCCGTTATGGAGAGAAATAGCTTGTGCATATGGATTGCACAGTATCGAACTAAATATCGCATGGTGCAGTAATCGATGTAATATTTCATCGACATGTTTGCCAACATCTTCTTGTTTTACCTAGAAAATGTCCATTTTCCCATCCTACGCAATTCTTCTCATATCATCATCTGATCACAGAGCTTGCATTTGCCCTCATAAGATGAAGGGGCGTGTAGCGCTGGGAGGTGATAGGCAAGGTGAAGCAAGATGAAGGTGAACGTGCGTGTTAGGAGCATCTTACATGGAAACTGTAATAAATAATATGGAAAATGAAGAACAAAAGACAAGACAGCGGAGTCATCGGCTACTGTATAACATGCAAGTGTTTTGTTAACAGCGTTAAATATAAATATTGATTGGCAATTGCTTACACTCTAAAAAAAGTGTTTAGAAACGTGGTTCAAATAAGTGTTTAACAACAAAGTGTTCAGGAATTGAACACATAGTGTTTGGTATCCAAACGTGTTTAGAAACGTGGTTCAAAAATTTGTTTAGAAAAGTGTTCAATTCCTGAACACATTTTTTAGAGTGTAGATACGATGAAGAACACGAAAGAGGCGCTGATCTGGGAATGATTGTAAATTTATGACGTCAGTTGACTACTTTAACACCAAGGGGATACCATGTCGAACATTATCCCAGTAAGTATAACCAATCAGAATTGACACTATTCTTACGATAACAGTATACTTCTGTTTACTTTCTCAGATTGTTATACCGAAACAGAAGATGCCGAATTTTGTGCAACCCAAGGTAAGATTTTTTGACGATTTCCCGGTCATAGCTTATAAGTTTCATAAAATTGCTAAACGATCGTATTACATATACATGTAGGTGTACACTTTTCGGTGAATTGTGAGGGTAGATGTTAGTAGTCTACAGTTCAAAGTAGAATATATTGCGAAGCGAACTTGCGCTAATTCAAATTCGGTTCATTTGAGGTGTATTGTATTGAGAATTCATCCACCAATCTAACAATCTGATTGAACTAGTCCATTGACAGACCCTCACTCTTGGAGAATATTATCATAGAATCTACGTACGGTATTGTCTACTTTGTGTTACGGATTGAATGGGTTTTTTGTTTACATTTCAATCATACTATATACCATAAACAATTGGATATTGTGGAACTGTGGCGTTAGGTTTTTGAATTTGCTGTTCATTTATTGTGTTTGCCAAGGGAAAACATCCACCAATTTAACAATGAACCAATTCCTGAACCCACTCCATTTCCCGGGCAGATGATCAAGTATGTACACTCCAGCTAGGGCACTCACTAAGGATATGCCTCCATAACAGTAACTCAGTGTAACGGTAGGCGCGACTGATGACCTGCTGATTGTCTCACACCACTTCACTCTCTCCTCGGCCAGTCGGCCTCTCTCAGGGCAACAGGCAGACCGAGACTCGTCCACTCTGAGATGTTGTATCTCCATCTTCTACACTGTCTGCCTCCACTCCTGGTATCGCGCCCTGTCGGATCGTTTTGGTCAGTCCTGACGATCGAGTGACCTTACCACTTTAGTTTGCGCTTCTCTGCAGATGATGGCATGTTCGACCATATTGTTCATTTCTTGGTGGGATATGTCGTCCCTGAACAGCTGGAGGGGATGTTAATAAGCTCACGGAAACAGTTCAACCTCGGGATCGATGAAATTTCACATATTCACTGTTTTTGCGCATCATCCTACAACCTTTTTTTTTTTAACCGCATCCTGCATCCGCGCACATGGAATCCCACCTCAAGACAAAAATAATTAGACGTCGAGGTTTTTTGTGTTTCGCGATGATCTGTCGGGTCGAAAAACACTCTCATTGAAATACATACAAAACTTCTTCTCAGCGATACGTCCTGTTTTCGCGTTTCATGTTTCGCGATCAGTTCAGAGTATCCTCCAGATTTTCCAAGTAGATAACCTCCGGTTCACGCAAGGCAACCAACCGGCCTCGTGGATACCCCGACAAACGTTTTGCAGTCCACATTCCCCGTAATGATATTGATTCATGCTAGCTCGTCTATTTGGCAAAATCGCTTCACGCACTCAGTAAGATATTTACGATAGCAAAAACCTATTTTATAACTCTTTTAGATTTTAAGATAGTACTGTTTTACCTGTGTGATTTCCTTTCTTCCTCCCTCATCACAGACGTTGTTCGATGTGGGGCACCCCGTGACGTCAGTGTGATTGGGACAACAGTGGCCGATGATACGATATCAGTCAGGTTCGAATGGATGGTTCCAGTGCAAATCAACTCTATGTATATTATGCAAAGCTACAGTGTCCAGTTCCTCTCCGAAGAAGGGGACTTAGTTGCTTCAGATACAATACCTGCAGACCGAGATGTACGTATTTATTAATTTATTAATTTATTAAATTTATTAATTTATTAATTTATTAATTTATTAATTTATTAATTTATTAATTTATTAACTCAATAATTTATTAATTTATTTATGTTATAATTAATTGAATTACTTATTATATATTTAATTTATTTACTTATTTCATAATTTATTTATTTATTCATTTATTTATTTATTTATTTATCTATTTTTTTTTTCTTTTCTTTTTTCCATTCATGCATTCATTTACCTATTTATTCATTTATTCATATTCATTTATTTATTTATTCATTTATTTATTTATTCATCATAACTTATTCTTCAGAGGATAGCATGTCCACGAGAATGCAAGGCGTTTTGTTCTGCTATGATTTCCCCTTGTTAAGAGGTTATCTTTCCTGCTGTATTTTACAGATAGTCACATGGGTTGGTATCGGCAATATGTCTGATGGGATGAATAGCGTAAATTTGCTAACGGTTAGTATCATCATTTTCATTCCATGCCAAATGTAGAGATATCTATTCAGTCACGGATGCGCGTGCTTGTGCGCCTATTAGTATTGAGCATATATTCACGAGCGCAGGGAGGTTTGTTCGTTTGTATGCGCGTTTGTGTAAATGCGCGTGTTCATGATGGTGAGTGTGTGTGTGTTTGTATATGTAGCCAAATACGTGTTCGAGTCCACGATAGGGGTCAATCCAATTTTGCCCTCAGTCTGTTGCCAGAAACACTATCATATTATGTTATAATTATTGAAGGTAAAAAAATGCTGGCACTCTATGTCGTATAATCATCCACGTCGCGTGTGGAATACCTGTGTGTTGGAAACAGGCATCTTGTGATTCCGTTAAGAATATGTCTCAACCATCGGTGATCATCCTTTGGAGAGTTCGATTATGTTAATTGATATAGTTATGTTTTGAATGATTGCAGTTTGTCCCTAATATTGATAACGCAATACGATACTATATCATGTTCGCAGTTATCAAGAAATAACGTCGTATTACATGACATACATTGCGTAGCAACGTCGTGTGTAAATGATCTGAACAAGTGTCATGTAAGCAACAATAACCTTGAAGTTTCAAATGCAATTGCGACACGACCTCACTCTAATATTACCAAGGTGGCTAGCACAGTTGGTACAGCGCAATAACTTTCCACCCGGGGGCCGGGGTTAGAATCCTTACCAAAGATTTTAAAACTGATATCAATTGCCCTCTTGCAGCAGAAGAGATTAGAACAGAGAGGAAACCTGCTGGTGGGCTTGGGCCGAATTATCTGGAGACACCCCCACCCCTCCAAGCTCGCCGTTTCTCCTATCTTTTCACCCCCCCCCCCCTCCAAGCTGGGCGTTTATCCTATCTGTTTTCACCCCACGTTTCTGACAATGATATGGTTTCACCAGGTCCTTATAGCATTTACCACACGGCACATAATCATTAAAAACCTTAGCACTTTCCCTCTCATCACCAGCTGCGTTGTCTTCGCCATTACCTTTCACTTGGAGGTTGAGTCCTTATATGAGAATCAATGTATATGTATTTCAACATAAAGTAATACACACCTACAGTTGCACATGCACGGAGTCAGATGCAACATTGTGTTCAAGAGGATATATCCCTTGTGAAGTTTAATAGAATATTATGGTTTCTGTTATCAGGTCGAACCATTCGTGAGGAAACGTTATGGAGAGGATTCGATGCCAGTCGCTGGAAGGATGGTCAAGTACCCGTTCACAGTTGATGAGACACGTTTGTACCTCACTGATTCCACATTTTGAATCCATTCCTCCCAGAATCAATGCCAAGAAATTTACGCAATGTTTCAGTATTGTCAGGTAACGCGAATTACGAGAAAACAATAACACAACTGGAACTAGCATTTAACTGAACACATTTTTGTATTATAGGCTACGTATTGGTACTATTATATAGAGGATAATTTCGTGAATTTCATTAGCGAAGATTACCTGAAGCAGCATTTAGTGTGTATAGGCTCTACTGGTGGGGGGAGACTCATTTATGTAAAATAAGAGATCTTCGCAAACCATTCATGATATATACATTTCCTCTCCCCAGCAGCAATGACGAGCCCACACACGGCATCGCTCACTGATGCTAGTCCTTCCATTCACCATGGCCATCGCCCCAAATCATTTCCCGTTGTGGTGCTCATCGTGATGGCAATCTTTCTGCTCCTTCTTCTGGCTGTCGTCATCATAAGCTGCCGGCTGTGCGGACTCTGGGAGAAGTTGAGAGGTCGTAGCGGTCTCTCGAGGAATGTGCACCTATCGGAAATGTACTCCAAGAACATTGAAGGTATTCAAGTTCCTATTAACATGCTGCAGTTCTTCTTCCTGCCCCTCCCCCTCCCCACATCTCAAGGGAAACAAATGAACATTGAGGTACTTCCGCCATTTTCTCGCATTCGGGGAATGTACTATACTATGTCTATTTCTACGTGTCATTATTCTGCTGGTAGAATATAGTAGTATCAGTATTATTCTGCATATGAAAGGATGTATGTATAAACGTCGCCGCAATCAATCAAACATCATGTCACGTTATGTGTTATGTTAGGTTAGGCTATGCTATGCTATTTTATGTTATGTTATGTTATGTTATGTTATGTTATGGTATGTTATGTTATGTTTTGTAATGTGTTTTGTCTGAGAGTTTGCGTTCCACAAGCTTTTAGTATCGTTATCGCAACCTCCACAACCTAATCACTAATCACTCTTGTTTGTCATTCTCCTGTAGACATCATTGTCTCATGTCTGTATGATATGTCATTCTCTATGTTGAATATGTTTCCGAGAAAAGGAAAGAAGGTTACATTGGAGTAGATTCGAATCAAACGTAATGGGCGGATAGGAAGCACAAAGTATGATAGTTGGGAGACAACATACCTACCTCATCCTTGCATTCGATTGGTCAATCACGTATCGCCCACTCCTTACTTTCTCTTACACATGCCTCTGTTCAACACTGCTGTGTGTAGGGTATTAGTGTTTCCCTTCTGGTTTGTTGACTTGATGACGCGGTCGATTTGTATCGAAACCACGATATCTCCTGATAATTGGTTCACCAATATTTATTTCGATTCTATATTGTTCAACATTATAGCACCGTTGTCTATGTGCCAGGTGTGGTTTACTCGATACAAATGGAATACATGATAACTATTAGTGACATCAAATAATCTCGTTACGCGTTCAATATCATACACGATGGCTATTGGCTGATTGGTGATGTCATATACATTTTATATTGTATAACATCATCACACCGTAATCTTACCATAGCGTGTCATATAACATTATTGATAGCCATCCTGTATGGAAATATACATGTTACCAGATGATTCGTTTTCGTGGATTGTTATCGTGCAGTTCATTTGTATCGGGTTAATGGAGACAACCATACCTGGTATATAGAGTCAGCGACAATTCGATGGCGTCCTTATATTGTCTGGTTGGGCGATCCTGTTCGATTAACGTCTTATAGCTGCTTCCGCAGTCTTGATAACAATGTAAAGTTGACAATACTATAATATGGAGTATATTCACATTGTTTTAGTAACACCAAGCCAATTATATCCAGAATTGGAATAACTAAAATATACTTTTGTTTATTCATCCAAGTGTCAGAACAAAAGAAACCATTCGACGAAATGTTAAAGAACAAAGAGGTATCATATGGCCAAGTCCTTCTCGAGGATAAGCTTGGTGAAGGCGAGTTCGGCGTTGTTCATAGAGGTCTGCTGAAAATGTTAAAAGACGGGAGGGACAAAGATGTGGTCGTGGCGGTCAAGACGACGAAAGGTATGAATGCCAGATAGTTGGATGATATTATTTGAATGATACGGGTTCAGGAATCCACTGAAGGCTCATCGAGGAACCTTGACCGTGTTGATCGTTCGTGTCGTGGATATTACTCGCCTTCTCTTTTTGACCAATTTGTAACCTCTCTCAGTCTGCTCCCGGGGCTGCCATTTCATGTCCCCATTCGTCAGATGACCAGTGGACCACAGGGACTGACCCCCTCCTCAGATCCTGGCGGTTCGGATTGATCCGTTCAAGTTCAACCAAAGTAACTGCGTACAACCAACCGACGAAACTTATTGACTGATCCGCAACATCCCCCTATAATCACCAAGTCGACTGCATTACAGCAGAGTCCGGACATCGATACGCTACTGCAAGTACAGTCACCTCTGGAGAATAATGCCTGAATCGAATGCGGAACAGGCCGGAACATCTGGATGTCGTACGTCACTGATAATGGCCGGCTCCATAATAGATCAATTTGACGGTCCTCGTGATTCGCAAACTGCCATGTTACATGAGCCACTGCTGGGAATTATAAAATGCTGATTGGTATCAAGTACAGTAGATCCAGCCAAAAGTTAATCATGACAGTATAACATATAATGATTCAGGCATAACGAAACGAATGACAGTTTTGGAATCATTGTCGGCTGGCACGGCAAACGTACCTCCGATACATGATAACATTATTTTTGTGGACTGGTTGATGCGTATGCCGCAAGTGCCCGAATTCACGTAGTAAAGCATGCATATACGAGTGAAGTCTACGAATGTCGTGTATTCGGGTTACAGAAATGCAAGAAGGTCCCACGACAAAATAAAAGTTTGCATTATGCAAGACTAGGAACCAATATTTCCATGCGACAGATGGATTCTTTGGAATATCTGTGTCATCAAGCCGTTTAACGACGATTCATTCACTGATGAGCTAGTACATATTCATGATTTCTCCATCTCACCGTCAGGTTTATTCCGTCCTGATAATTTGCAGTCTTTGCAATAATGAGATTTTCAATTTTATTTCGCATCCACACACGTGTCAATGGATTCCTAGCTCCATGTGCAATTATTGATTACCACTAGCCCCTGTTCGAAAGTTATCACAATGTCTCTATGTTAGATCATGTCTCTCCCTCCCTTTTCCCCTCATATATTGGTACTCGAAGCCGGTGCTTCTGTTGAGGTGAAGGAAGACCTCCTGAATGAGATGAAGTTGATTGCCGAGCTAGGTGATCATCCCAACATCCTATACCTAGTGGCCTGCTGCTCAGCTTCCGAACCGTTCTATCTTATAACCGAGTTCATGCGGTACGGGGATTTGCTCCTCTTCCTTCGCAAATGTAGAAAGGTTGGTCCATTTTGCATTACTCCATATATCGCCTATTCGCGCCTTGAATTTGATATGACATATGTTTAGGCATCTGTAGGCCTTGATCGTTTTAATTACCGGTATTTAAAAAACTCAAATAAAGTGATTTTACTTGCAGGCGCTGATATTCTGTAACATTTGTACCATTTTCATTATTTGACCGTTTAAACGAATAGATTTACCCTTAACCTTATCACCTTGTTAGTTCTTTCTAGCAACGTTCATTATTTTGACCACTGGCGGGACCTTAAATTCCCCGAATGATCTTCGAAATAGTCACAATATGTTCGATACATTTTCAATTTTAGTGGAATCCTGCACCACACATTCAAATCCCAGTTCGATCACTCATTCTACTAGAAATTTGTGAAAATGTGGAAACGAAATTATCATGGCTCAGTGATATCCATTCTGATGGTCGTAATGAACAGAATACTGTAATCGCAGCTTCGTCGGTCAATGCACCTCAATCGAGTGGCAAGCTGCACCCACCCGATGAGTTTTCACCTGATTACGCGTACGGTTCAGGAGCCATAAACTAAACTGACGAACGGGGCGAACGGACGGACAGACGCATTGAGTAACCTGATGACTGATTGAGCTGTTTATCCTCAGATAACGAGCGAATGAACGATGTGTGTGTTGGCCAATTAGAGCTTACAATATATACAAATGATTTCTAATTCAAAGAAAAATCGGTTGATAACTCCACACCAGAATATGTTATACGTATATTTCGATCAGTTATGTAACATGTAAGTATGTAACACAACTGATGGAAATCGCCTTGAATATGAAATGATGATCGAACTTTGTTTTCATTACCCCAGGCCGGAGAAGAGGTGATGGAATCGATATACCATGTCAGCGAAGTGGAGCAACTCATGATTGCACG
>JAUOBX010260403.1:0-11449 GCA_032360705.1 Eupentacta quinquesemita
ATGAGTTGGAGTTGAGTCGTTTGTTGTTTGTTTCGTGTGATGACCACCTCCTTCGCATTGAGATCACGCTTCAGAGGCATTGTCTTGATCCGTGACCTGGCGAGGGTTCGCACTTAACAAGAGTGTTGTATCCAGGTATGCACCGTTGGCTTATATGGAACCGGTACCCGTGTCAGGCGAGTAAACCATAGAAAAAAAGGGAAAAACGATCAAGACAACCTCAACTGCAGTCCAACTTAGTCCTTGTCGATCTCGGAACGGCATTTCTGTGCATACTACTAAATACTGCACCTACCTGAACTGAACCCTACATGTACAACTTTGCTTTTTTCGAAACCTCGAGTTTATTGCACTCAGTGTGCATCCCAACAATCCTGTCAATCCGGACCATCGCCCCTCTCTCACCTCTCCCATCAGCAACCAGAGCTTTCAACCTTAAATATCCCTGATAGTATCTCCTCGATGAACTGGGACTCATTGGGGCTTGTCAGAAAAGTTGCAGACCTGTCTTACTTGTCACAGTATAATTGTACAACAAACTTAGAAATCGTCACATATGGCTTCTTCCCCACTCGAGGACCAGTACATCAGATGATCAGACACTGGAAGCAATTGTTTAACCGGTGTTGGTTGCTCAACATGCATAAACAGCCTTCCTGATCCTAATATCACCCTCGGTGAAGTTTACCCACGAGTTGAAGTATTCGAAGTCTGGGATAATATTATCAATATATATAATCTTATATTGCGAAGTATCCAACCAGGAGGTTGCTCAAAGCGCTTAACGGGTGGGGGAACACACATGATGAAACAAAACAGAACATCAATATGAACGTGTAAAAAAGTAGGTAGAAAATTTGAGTTTTACCATTGAGCAGAGAATATCAGTACACTCATGCAAGTGATGAATCATTGCAATTTCACCGCATCGAAGATACAACCATCGGAAAGTCGGGAATTTGTTATACATATTTGAAAGGACGCCGAGTTTAATCGAAGACTACAGTACCCTATGCTATACTACCCACATGTATACATGCCTTTTCGATCAATGAACCGAATTCCAAGGGAGGAATTCTCTGGGGAACTCATCTGCAGTCAGCAATGTGCTCATGTGTCAAATTAGGTAACAATCTGTATAGACAGTATGGGCCCTGCGGGACGATCCGTATAAGTTTTCGTACATTCCGTTGTCGTATTACTGTACTTGCTCACAGTCGGCTGCATACGCTTCTTGATACTCGTTAGTGTGCATCACTGCAAGCGTCTACCACGACCACCATATATCGACATAACGAGGAAGTGGCCGGTCGAGCGGTCTCAGTGATGTTGAGCAATACCAATGTTCCGGCTTGTCCTGGGTTTGATTCCTACCGAACTGAATTGTCAGGAGTTTTTTTCTCAAGAGGCGGTTGTATACTTGCTGTGATGACTGGCGGGGTCTCGTATCCATGCTCTGTTGTGATGCAGTAGACTAAGAATTATGAGGGGTTGTTGCGGATCAGTTGCAACTAACCTGGTCTGGCGGCTGTACGTAGTTACCTGGGTTGGACCTAGACAATGGAAACATAGATACAACGTCCGCTACTCCAGGATATGAGAAAGTGGTGGGATCCTGGAGTTCGTTGGTCGGCAGTCAGACGGGGAGATAACATGGCGGTCACGGGAACAGATTGTGGTTGGTGGAGGTATACCCCCTGTCTTGATATCACATGTGGACTAGTCGAAAGGAGAATCCGGGTTATCGCCGGGGCTTAACCACATTAACACGATGAGGGTCCCTCAATGAACCTTCAGACTACCTGAACCCGTAGCATTCAAAACGAATGGAGCACATTTATCAGTCTCAGCATATAATAAACAGTAGGACTATATGACCTCCACTCAATTTTGATTTTCTCATTGTTCCAGTGAAAAAACTAACCAAGACCAGTCTCAAGAGTGTAGGGTTCCATATTTGCTAGTCTAGATACCGAATGTACATATTTCAATAACTATCCTAAATAATGTATACTCAGAGCAGCCTTCTTCGAGGGGCGACCTTCCGAGGGCTCTTTGGAGGCACCGCAGTTGAATTTATATTTATTCACAGATCACAACATTTAGGGAACACTGGGATCAGCCGCATTCTACTATACTAATCAGCTGACGGGGGGAGCTCCATTGTGACACGAACCACTCTACATGACTACCAACACAGAAACGGAGACAGTGTTGCATACTGCGTTGTGTGATGTCAGTGGTGTAAGCTATGATGATATTACATTAGGGAACATGTCGATCATTTACGATGTGAGAGAAATCACAATCAGGAGATTGACCGCCACGTTGTTAGTTAGAAATTGTCATTCACGAGCGTTCCATTACCGAGGTGAGTGTTGTGTAATGTACTGCGTTGAATGCTGCAATAAACAGATAAATAATGCCACATAAAATATATGATTGTCTTAAATTTGTTTGTAAACCACAGGCGATAGGAAATATACTGTTTGCACACAATAATCATGTCGATATGTAATAGAGTAAATAACATTTGCACCCGATGTGGAGTGCAAACTTCGCCCGAAACTACGAGCAGCTGGACGGGTCGATGTGTGCACCCACCTGCTGTGTAAGATCATGAGTCATCAGTGGATGCTTTCTTTGCCACACGACAGTAAGTGAAATTATCGTTTTGGGACTGTCAAGCGAGGAATTGGGAGGAACATATAACCATGACCACAACATATCATTTCCACGGGACAAATTAGCTAATGACGTGGGGCAAACTCCCCAAACAATAACACCAGCATGCCTAAATCATTGACACCCTGACCCAAATTATAAGTTGGTAAACATGATACCGAGCGTCTCGCATCGCTGGACCTCACCTCACCTCGCCTCGTTTGTGAAAGCCTTTTTACCCATTACACATTGGTGGCCCAACACTGTCCTAAAGTTGCTACAACGTTGAAGGTTATAGCTGGCATGAAGTTGGAACGATTTGGGCCCAACGTTTGAATAACTGCATATTGCTCAGTTTGCCAACGAGCACCCAACCAGTAAATGTCATTAAACTAACGTATTTGCCAATGTATTCGCCAACTTCGTGCCAACGTTTCTGTGATATTAGGAAGACTACATCAGGCCAGTGGCGAAGAGTCCAATGGTCAAACATACATACATACATATAAACAAAATTGTATAGCGCTTTCCCCAAGAGGCTCAAAGCGCTTTACACCCGCAAAACGAAAACAGTATATTCAAAGATGGGAAAAAAGAGACAATAACAAATATGTTTTCAATCGACATTTGAAGCAGTCGACTGTCTGGGAATCCCGGACTTGTAGGCGTTAGCAGCGAAGGCTGCAAACGAACGGTCGCCATAGCCGACACGGGTTCTTGGTACCATGAGGAACTGCTTGCTAGCATATCTTAGTCCAGCTCTAGATATATGCGGATGGACTAGTTCCTTGATGTACGGAGTGTACCCATTCATTGATTCGTACAAAATCAGTAAAACCTTGAACTGAATCCGGGATTCAATAGGGAGCCAATGCGAAAACGTCAGTATTGGAGTGACATGTGTGTATTTAGGACTTCTGGAAACAATACGTGCGGTGATATTGTGAACACGCTGTATGGGTCTCAAAGTCGATGATGGTAGACCAGCTAGAAGCGAGTTGCAATTATCAATCTTAGATGTTATCAATGCATGTGCAACGGACTTCGCAGAACAGTCTGACAAATATGGACGGATCTTACCAAGAAACCTGACACAAACCATACCGGAGGAACATATTTTCTTCACTTGAGGGACCATCGTCATATGCCTGTCAAAAATTACACCCAGATTGCAGATTTGTTCCAAAGGAGCGACACACGCCTCACCAATATGAAGAAGCATGTTATTAGTTACCTTGGCATTTTTACTGCCTTGACCAGTCGTATCCAATATTGAGTGAGTGGACATGACTCGAGTTCTGTTGGTGTTATCCAGTATACTATATCAACAGTCACGTTGATTTTGTTTTATCCAAATCACATTTTATCGCGTAGACGACCCTTTTGGTACTTTTCCGTCGAATTTATTCCACAGGTGACCTTAACCATATAGATCAGGGAAAATTAGCATCACGACAGTTTCATGCGATGGTTGACTCTATAGTCACCTGGCCACACATCTTACAACAACACATTGTACTGAGGTATTTGCAACGACTGTAGGCTGTCTAACAGTTTTGACATTTGTAATTTTGCTTGTTGTCAATTAACCTATGATGCAAACTCCCAACTCATTCGGTAAATAATGTTAAAACTACCGACTACGATATGCGAATTAACAGAAAGTCAGGATATTAATACTCAAAAGGACGTCAGGTGTGTACAAAGTGGAATTGAAGACATTACCTTCTGTTACGTTATTCACATTATAAATGAAGGCACCGGGATCAATGAACTGAATTCCAAACCTGCAGATCTCATCTGCAGGTCATATGTTCAGGTGTCAAGGTCATTACCGAGTTGTATAGTTACATCAGCTGTTGCGGGACGATCTGTATCAGCAACATTTGCTGTCATCGTCGTATTACGTAACTTGCTCACACTCCTTCTCGATTCAAAGTGACGGAATCATTAGTGTGCATCACTGCAGTCGCCTACAATGACCAACATATATCAGGCTTCAGCATCACAGAAGAGCTGCTGAGCGGTATCAGTGACATATCAGTTCAACTGGGTTGAGCCAATTGTCTCGGGTCCGATTCCTGCATACACTGTCTTGTTTTCCTACGGAGGGAGTGGGTGTACTTACAGTGACGGCTGGCGGGGTATTGGTATCCATGCTCTACTGAGGTGCAGTTGACTCATTACTGTGGAGGTCGTTGGGGATTTGTTACAATGAAGTTTCACCAGTCGATGTACGCAGTATTCGTTGTTTTGACAAAATCAGGATGTGGGAGAGTGCATGATTATCGTCAGTCGACTGTACGCAGTTTCCGTAATGAAAAATCAGGATCTGGGAGAGTGATCTGATCCTGCTGTTCACTGGTCGTCTGTCGGATGGGGACTTGGAATAGCGGTCTTGAGAGAAGGTTTGGATTAGTTTCACTACATCCCTGCATCGATATCATCGCCGGCGCTCATCTCAGATCAATACAGAGTTTCATGATAACTCTCTAGCGGCTTCCTGAATCCGAATCATCCGATTGAAAAGCCTTAGTTTATTGACTAAATGGTGATGAGCAAACAGATTTGCCATGAGCATTGCTATGGTGTCATTATTATAAATCAAGCAGTGCACTCTTCAGGACACATTCGAATTAATGTTGATCACGCCACCCACTGATTTTATTCGCCGCCATGTGAGCAGTAGCGCATAAATTCCAAAATAGTAACGCCAGCGTACGCACAGCTGCGTTCCTCTGCCTGAGGAACGAAAGCAAACGTCTCGTTAATAGAACGTTGTTATCACTTTTGTAATCTATCTAAAAAGTGAAGGACGTGCAGTATCTCATATTATCTCATTGTTGTTCTAATGATCCTATTAGAGGGGTATTCGACTACATGCTGGGAATAAAAGTTTGAATGATATATTGCAACATCTACACTAGTGGAAAGATAAACATAACTTTGGACAGGGGGTGAATGAGCGGCATCCAATCACGCGGTGTCACGCATTCAGATAATTTGCCTAAGGAACGAACAGCGAGACACAGACTGCTGGTTTCTGCAGCGCCATAATAATGATATAATATAATAATATAATAATAATAATAATACAGAATACTCTACTCCTTCGGGGTTTCATTTTCGCGACGGCACGGTGACCAGAACACTATTTGATTGTTTCCTTTTAGCTTCAAGTTTAATACAATTCAATCTCAATTGTTCAAAGTAACATAAAAACTAGCACAACCAGGGCTATCGATACAGAATACAGTGACTGTATGTGGCCATACCTACTAACATGAATTGTAATAAGGTTCAAGATATTATACCGTACTTTCCCAGTGACACTTTGATTTGACAAACTTCAATTGATGTCCTATCAATGAAACTACAATGAATGATAATATATGCGTTTATGTATTGTGTTTCTTTCATTCGAATCATCACACCGTATGAAACGACTGAGCAAATATCACTTCGTTCCTCTGCGGTGGCGTGATGAAAGTCTGATTTTTTGGAGTAGTCAACATCGTCCCCGACGTTCCTGGTAGGAGTAATATGAACAACAACTTGATATAGCGGCCAGATCATGCATGCTCATCGGTTCTATGCGATCACTAACTGATGAATTAATGTGCTGATTCTCGTTATTAGTGAATTAGTGAATTAGAGGCCTTCTGTTATAAGTGACCCTATAGTTGATGTTTTGGCGGCATCTTATATATAACCTATGTACCCAATTTGAACTTGTCACATGTTTGCGTTCTACCAATATCGTGTTACATACACACACACACATACACACACACATTCACACACATACACACAAATACGTGGCTGCATGAATTCATTTGACCTTCGGCAAGTAAATTCATCAATAAGTGCGCTATCTATGTTAGTGACGGTGATATGCTACGCACTGTAAACGGGTGTGTATAGTGATAGTCCACCACAAGCAGGAATCCTACACACCGGCATCGTGTATATATAAGGAAGGGAAGTCGGTGATTCCCCAGCACACCGCAACAGAGTGTAGGGCTTGGTACTACATACTCAAATCTGAGTCTCATCTTCCAGAAGAATAGTGAAATATCTAGCCAGTTATGCCAGTTGCAAGATCTCACCTTGTGTTCGGAGAATAACAACCGAATTGACAAGATATTGCGAAATATAATGTAGGGAAATACTTCGAGAAAAGGCCATGTTCACGCTGATAGGGGTAATCGTATCAAGAGTCGTGTCAAATGCGACATGAATTGACATTCGGAGGATTCTTTTCGCATAGAGTACTTGTCATTAATTAGAATTGACCGTCTTCAATTTGTTATGAGTGTGAATGTCCTAACAAGTGCTAGACTTATTTCCCAGGAATTGTGGGCGAATTTCATTAGTTAAGCACCTTAATTAGAGTACCTTGGCTGTTTGATTTCAAGGCTACTCTTGGGAATGCTGTCCTTCCTGATCCTTTTTCTACTAACAAAATATAGCCAATACACTGATCCTAGTGATGATACAGTCATCAATTATAATGCACCCCGCCAGGAACTCTGTCTATATGTACACGAAGGCGTCATATTCCCAATTACATAAACAAGCATGCCATAGTTGATGAAGACGGGTTTGACTGCAATCATGTGGTGCAGTAGGTGCAGCTGTCTACAAACGACTGTGTTTGAAATGAGATACCTGGTCAAAACTAGCACCCCTTGACCTTTATGTTCACTTAGAGTTGGATAATTCCTGCTGGAAACATTAGGAAAATATACTATCACTGAACTCATAGGATGTCAGTCATTAGTGCAGCTGTGCCGACGCTAATTCGCCCAATAAGATACCACACGGAGAACTGCGCTATAGTCAGTGTTTGGCTACAGAGTGGGCACGCATTGCAACGAGGAAACCCCCTGTTCACTCTGATAACAACGAAGAGTAACTAATACGTATATTATTCAAACAAAAACGAACAATTCCACATAGTGTTTTAAACTCCCATTATGATCATTAGGGAGCCTACTGATAGAGTGGAACACTCTCATCAATAGATGAACAATAACTAACTGAGGTGAGTGATGATGACATTATTTAATTATATACGTACCTCAAATTACCTATTGTGCGGAATTATTCCATTTTTTGTGGTGTTCTGTTCGAACGTTATCATCTTATCAGCCATCACACTCTTCGTGGAAGCATACTCATGCTACATCATGAAACGAGCTGCCTTCAAAGGTTCCGATCATAACACATCTATAATTAATATTAATCTAAGGCAGTGGGTGATAAGATCGTTATGAGTCTTTAAGAAAAATATCAGATGGCTTCTATTGGAATTATTATTTATAATGAAGATCAGTGATGTTGATAACACAAATGGAAGGAATATAGCTTGCCCGCGTCCACTGTTATTAGGCTCACGCAAATCAAACTTCGCAACGAAGGAATCAGGAAGGGAAAAATAGGTTAGCAGAGGGGCTTCACAAACAACGACGGACCAAACGATGAAATACCTCCTGGGAAAGATATGTCTTCAACCCAGATGTAAATAGAGATATGTCTCGATTACTCAGGTTCATCTTCGGATGGCAACAGTTGCAACATAACAGGAAACAGGATTGTATGACTTCAGACAAGGTTACTGAAGTGGTTAAACATTTATTTGACCTTGTGACCGGACGAGGAGTGCTCACGCTACTGCTTATCGCGACTGCGTCTTTAGGAATTCGGTTATGTGTTACAATGGACCTGTATTGTCAATGGACCCGTCGAGTACAATATATGTGCCATCTCATGTTCACAACGTCACTACTACCACTATGCCACTTTCAAGCCTAAGCAGCGTGGACTCATATCTAGACTTAACATGTTGATTATTATTGCCAGATCGAATAAAATAAATGAACCCCTGAAGCGGTAAACTACCATGTGGGTAAAAATGTATGTTGATTAACTTCGAATAAAAAGTGAGCGTGAGTGCAACGCCAGCTGACTTGCAGTCATGGAAGAAACCATGATACCCTGAATCAAAGATTGACGGATTGTTCAATTTGTTATAAGAAAACCGAACCACTCGATCGATCTCCCTAATTGGATATGGCTGATTCACGGACTAATTATTCTTGTAATGTACCCACGTCAAATTCCAGAGTATTGCATTTGGTCTCTATTGCCCGTCATTGACGACGGATGTTAATATATAATGAATTCTTTGGATATTCAATTATAATGTGACACATAACAGACAGATAACACCTACTAATAATATAAAGTAATCAACGCATATTCTGGCTGACAATTCTAACTGACATGCATTACCTCATTGGAAACGAGAAGAACACCAAACCACCATGGAAGATTAAAATATATATAATTTACTCCCGATGGTAAACCACAGAGCTCCCGGAAACTTGATCACCCACGATCCCCTTAAGAAGAGTGTTTCTCGTTTTGTAATGTATCGTTACGACGATGTTAGTTGCTTTCGGAATGATCTTCTATTGCCATACTTTTATCCAAATATACTTGGGTCCAAATGTCAAGCTTTGCCAAGTCTAGTAATAAAAAAGATATGTCAAATGACCTTCAATCGTAGAAAGAATCGACTTTTGGTAGACAGTTTTACAGCAATTGAAACATGAATTTGCAAAAGACAGACATCCCCTCTCAACCACACTTCTCCTGTAGACTACTTTAAGTTACCGGTTCATTATAACTGACATTTGTGCACGTGTTGTTTTTATTTATTTTCCCCCTGCAGACTACTATCTATCTCGTTTTGTAGTCTAATGTTACGACATTTTCAGTTGCCATCGGAACCATTTTTCCTCGCCATGCTTCATCCCATTTCGAATGAGGTATGAATGCTAGGCTACGGTATATCAAGCCTAGTATCAACGATTCGTCGAATGCCCTTTTGTCGTATACAAAATTCAATTGGTTGTAAGTTTTCCTGCAATGGAAAAATGAAAAATTTAGCAGGAAACATGCCCTCTTGACCACACTCTCCCTGCAACCTACAGTATTTCTCTTCATGCAGGGCATCTTGGTGCTTTCGAGCGAAATATATGTTCAACTCAAGCATCCGACAGACGATAGTAACATCAAGCGAGTTATCAGAATAGGTTTTGGAGCAATACGTTTATGAGCAATGAGGATACTTCTTCAAATGTATCGAATATATTCTGACCATTCATGCTTATTATTACAAACAAACGGGCATGGCATTGTATTTCAATTTGTCTAGTAAACATATTGTTTCGTTTCGAAACAGCAACATTTACTATTTCATTTGGTGGCTGAATCATGCGATGAACATAGTGGGAACTCCCTCCAACTCTGTAACAGGATTTCAGGTCTATCTATAATATAGGTATATGGCACTGTATATACTTATGTCAGTTAACTATGGGAAACATCATCCACTAGCTTCTCTCGAACATGCATTCTCAAACTCTTATGTTTGTCCGCACCATACTGCGCTTCTTAATCAAATATGTGGCATTATATGTTGTTCTATTGCTGCCAGGGAGGCCTGTCATCTCCGAGTTTTTCCAAATATTCTGAGTGTCTGCTGGGCAGCTCATTTCATGTCTGATATCCATCTACGCCATCTGTTCACTACAGAATAATGGACTTTTTGTTCTTCACACAAAACTTCAGTTGGATCTGGTGCACGCTTGTCCTGCTCACTATGATTTCATATTCTGACCTCTAGTGACCTCAGATGACTGGACCACAGTAGAGATCATGTTTTCATTATGATGGGTCTATATGCCAAGTATGAATATCAACCATCCACATGGGACATGGATAACAAAAAAAGCTAATATGTCACAATGAAATATACATTGGAAGTCTATTTCATCTACAAAAATCAATCCCGACTAATTTCCGATCGATTAAATACTAACACGTCTGAAACAATCACATATTATCAGCCAAATTATAACCACAATCAGTCTTTAAGGCAAACGAATGAATGGATTGATCTGCAAGTATTCAATATAACGTTATGCATTCCTCAAAATGTTGCCCATCAATTTCCACCCTACGGGAGGGGTAGAATTCTGAAAAACACAAAACGATATGCTACAGTGATAATAAATTTACAAAGTTGGCAAGACAATCTGAATCAATGAGAGTATGCCTACTTGATTCATTCAACTTAACGCGTCGGCACGGGTGGTACTCTGTCCTGCATTGTCATCCGCTCCCTGATGATCTCCCACCGCTGGATGGCAGTGGCCTCCTTCCTGTATCGTTCAACGAGAAAAACTCACTGATCTGCAGCTCACTTTCTGATCGTGATATCACAATACCTGCCAATAATGATCACTCCCAGTATTTTTCTTGGGCACGTCGTTTCAGATACCAGTTGGCCGTTTTCAAATTCCGATCTCAACGTCCAGGTCTCAGCACCATACATCATAATGAAGAGTATCAATACTCTTTACAGTTTTGACGTTCTCACTTCGTTGTATCTTCGTGTTATTTTCATCAACAGAGTGAGTTTTCCCCATGATTACTTGTATTCTCCTCGAAGAATGTTGTTCGTTATACATATCATCGACTTTATACTGAGCTGGTAGTTTCCATCCCCTCGTGACATTACAGAACATTGCGTTAATAGATCGTATTAATTAATAAATCTATCCTCATGTTCACCATCTCATTGACCGATAGTCAAAGGAAGTCATAATCATTCAAGTCATGTTCAGCACCTCCATTGACATTAAAGGTATTCTGCAGGCTCGGGTAAACATGGGCTCATCTTGTAGCTTAGACCGAAATGAATACATCAGTC
>JAUOBX010260514.1:0-11448 GCA_032360705.1 Eupentacta quinquesemita
TAATTGTTGTTCAGGTATGACGTCACAAAATATTGCGCAATCAAGTTTTCCGCCTATTTTTCGGTAAAAGTGGTGTAGCTTCAAACGCTGATAACTCGGCATAGGAATATCGGATTGAGATGGGGTTTGGACCAATATATTTATAGTTTTTCATTATCTACAAGGTCACTCATAATGTTATGGAGCCTGCAGTATACTGTTAACACCCAGCCTATGCCGCTGAGAATGACATTCCATTTTGAGAAGTCAATAACTTTTCCTAGAAGCATAGTTGTCATCGGGAACTGTATATCAATGAAAAAGTAAAGGGTCAAGGATTCTGAAAATGGAAACAAAATGGCCAATCGAGCTAATTATGCATGCAAATATGCAAATTAGTCGAACATAACTGGATGACCCCCAAGCCCCAAATATGTTGACCCCTCAAATGTTGTCAAAATTACAACGTTAGTAGGTGAAGAGTTAATGCCTTGATCGAGATCAATGTTTCGAGTCCTCGCTCCGAACACTTGGAGTAAATATACCTTAACTGCGATGTGAGCACCAGCACCCCTGAATTGTTCAACGATGAAATAAATTCAGTCGATTACAACGCCTATCGAAATATTTAGGCTGGTCGTGATCATACTGAGTGGCTCCAGCGACTATCGGACAGGAATATAACTATTGGTACTCTCCAATAGCACATGCACACCGTTGGTAGGGCGTGAGCAGAACGTTGATAATTGTGGGCACGGGTCGGCAAAATGATGTGAAAAGAAACATCTGACTGGCATTTATCCAACGTACGAAAGACAACTGCTGGCTTGTTTGGGCTGGACCATCAGACAAGTGTTATCGCCAAACTCCACGTGGATCAACATTGGCACAACGTAGGCCTATTTAACACTGTTGTTTTCTACCCTTTGTCAACGAGTACCCGACCCTCGGCTTATTGTCAACGTCAGCGAAACGCTTCAGTGCTATCAGGGTCTTTATTGTTGCTGAGGATTCCTGCAACCTATCGTAACTATGCCCTCTTCTGCTGACTGAAATGGCCAGGCTTGCGATGAGCAGGTTGGCTCTATATTGTTGAACTTCCTCGTTCTACGTCTACGACTGACAGCAACGACATTCACTAACAGTGGCGTGCTGAAGTCGCCTAAAACGTAACGTGAATATGTATCCGCGCTGAACTCAATGTTCAGGTTCGCCAATTCTTCGGGGAGTAGTACTGTTCCGCTGAACATTAGTAGCTACAATACTTGTCGTTACTTTCAGGGTCGGGATTCCGACCGGTGAATTCGTCAATATCTGCACAAGAGACTGAAGGTAAGGAAATGATTCAGCTTGTTTACCACGGCTTCCAACAACTGGAGATTATAAGTATATAGATATGAGGAATGCAAATATGAAAACCCCAAATGTGGCAACACCATTCCATATTAAAGTGAACGAGTCTGACATTTTTGAAACTAAGTAGCACAAATCAAGAAACATATTACCTTTCCTGGAAGCTTCAGTGGCTATAGACTCAACATGCGATTCCACGAAAAATGTTCAGTCATAATCATGCTGAGGATGAAAAGAGAAGCAGACTGAGGGAGAAACTCGTCAGCCAGTGCATCTTGTTAATGCTGGAGGTACGGCGTACAGCGTTTTTAACATTGACTGCACATATCCTTCCACGAAGTTATTAATAAACTTGATATCCAATAATACATTCCCTCGCAATGAATTATCTCCAAGAGAATGTCACAGTAAGCGTATCGAATAACCCGTGTTCACGTGTTATCAATCAGCCCCGTGAAATGGAGATTGATAAACGTTGTTCATCTTTCATTCAGAGTTGACTACAGATGGACTCCCATTTACACAATTGGAATGTCTTGAATCCTAACTGAACCATAGTTATAGTATAGATGAGTGCCTCATGAGTTATATCATTATTGTGATAATTATTATTATCATTATCGAAGCAAATGTAATGCTGGCATGATTGCACTGGTCTCGTGATCCTGCCCGGATTACCGATGATCCAGTGAAACTCGAATGAGTACACTTCAAAGGATAGCTCGTGTTGCCCAACGGTTTTTAATTGTGCTTTCCTTGTATTATTAGCTAGTGCCCATCCCTCGAGCACCACCGTATGCCACCTCAGCCTCCACATTCCATATTCTTTGAATTTGCAGTTTCAAGTCTTCTGGTCTCCTCTTGTGCTCTTTCCTTGTTCTTGCAATTGGGATACAATTCAGCCAATCAACCGATTGGTAAATTAGTTTAGTTTGGTTTAGTTTATTACAGTTCAGTGAGAAAGGGTCGGAAAGGGTACCGTGATGTCCATGTATGCCAACAGAAGCCGGAAGACACAAATCGGGGACCGGCAAAAAACGTCCACAACATTCTCGGAACATTGTCATAAAAAGGCAATTACACTCTTCGATTAAACAGACTATCCAAGAGAGCTATTTCACGACCGATACAGAAAATTATATCGTCATCGGTTTCAACATAGTGGTAGAAAGGGTTTATCATCCATACAGCCTTATGAATGTTGTCAAGTAGTACTGAGTATTTCATGCAGGATAATTCCCAAGTCGAGTCCCTCGGAGGCTGAGGCCCATGCGTGCAACGTTACGGTAATTTATTATGCAAATGAGAGGTCATTGAGAACCTTCCCATCACAGGTTGGGTGTCATTTGAACGCATGAATAAATAATGTGATTAGAGCATAGTTCCCTGATACTCAATGGAAAAATTACTGTAGTACGGTCGTATTCTGACGACAGTGGACTATATAATGCTATTCCCGTTTCCTGCAACACCAACTGCCTCTGGCAAACATGTTAACGTTATGAATAAACTCTTACAAACTGCTGAACAAACTGTCTATAGTCATTTGAAGAATATCTGTTCAAGAAATCTGATACGCCACTGATTCAATTCGTATTTACTGTATGTACTCAGTGATAGACAATATGATATTCATTAATTCTATTATTGTTAATATTATCATTGTTATTTTATGCCTGGTCGTAGTACTGGTAGTACTGGTATTCACACGGCAGGATGATCATCAGATACATTTTTCACACGATTTTCGCTTTTTATTATTTGTTACACCATTTTTATTTTCGCTTTTTATTAATTGTTACACCATTTCGCCAACGAAAGTGTAATACAAATGAAATTCGTCACCCACCGCGGGAGTTCCGAAATAGCCGAGTAGGTGAAATCGATTCCCATCAATAAATCATGTACTGTGTAGTACTGTGTACTATCGAACACGTATAAAACCTCTGTTTAGCATATACTATTGCACGTTCTCCACTAGTCACTGCGCCAGACTGTTTTGGGCCTAGTCGCCCACACGTCACGAATCAGGCAATACGATGCGTTCACAACTCATACCACATGGATGGCGTAGTACTACCCGAACAAAAATACAACTTCAGTTTTGCATCATAGTAACGGATGTCTCATTAAAATAGGGTTACACATTCGTCCTTACGCCAGTTAAGGTTCTTTCTATAGTGACTCTTCAGTACACTATATCAGGGTCAAATTACCCCACACAATAACCGTCATAGGCTTACAACTGCTGTTTGATATTCTACGGAGCATGCACAAAACCCAGTTCAGCATAGTAACGTATGCCTCATTGGAATGATAACGTATACAAATTTGTCAGTACGCCAAATAGGTATCCTATCTATATATAGATTCATTATAACAATGTGGGCCAAATGTTGGGCAAACAGTTAACACTGTGTCAGAGACAATTGACAACAGTTCGATTTCAGAGGTTATATGTTGTTTATGTCCCATCGACAATTTATCACTGACCTGAGGTATTTGCATTGATAGTAGTTATCGTTTTGTAGAAGAATAATTTCATCTTACTCGCTATACGCTGTCGGGAGTTGACTATCAGCGAGTAATTATCATGTCACGGAATGGAAACAAAATTACACATCCGTCAGTACGCCAAATTGATTTCTACTCTAATCGAAAAAGACTGTGGCCTAAATGAATGACAACTGTTGAGTTTTGGAATATGTATTGTATATATCCCTTCGACAATTTATGATTGATCTGTGGTATTTTCATCGACGGTAATTATCGTTTGCTAGAAGATCGATTTCATCTCACTCGTGTAATTGTCACATTCATTCAGCTTTCGTACAAATGGATCCTAGCATTAGTTTATTTCTAATTTGCAATATAGGCTGCGTTCATACTTGAGCCCGTAGTATCCTTCCATTTTTCAATCGCTAAGAGCCTAGAGCCTATTTCGGACCTAATTGAATCAGTAAGTGAATCATACCCGCCTGACGGCCAACTGGTATTTTCCGAGAGTAACTGATTGAGAGTGACGATTCCTCTCCATGTTAGGTCAGGTCAAATTTGCTGGGAATAATTTCCAGGAAGGAAGCTCGAGGCTGTTCAAAATTGACTCATGTTCTTCTAATCTGGTAAATCCTTCATAGACTAGTTTGCGGATCATCTATGTAATGTGGGCTGAGTCGCAAATAGAGCGTGTTATTTCATTCTCTATACATGGATACTTTAATCGAGATGCTAAGTAGTCTAGGTAATCGAGATAGTTTCGCAACCAAACACAAGAACAAAAATGATGACATGGCTACAGTTAATTCAGTGCAATTGCGATCTCAATGTTGGCTACTGGCGCATCTGAGCCCACTCGGCTGTGATGAATACCTGTTGGGGATATGTTGGGGGAAAATGCTGGCCATGCAGCAATGGCCAAGTCGTCTGGACATGTTCATTTTTCGTTTCTCCTCAGGTTAAATTATGTTTCCAGTTTCATCAGAACGCTGTTACTTTGGCAAAACAATGTTCAGTTAAATAGTGTAACACCCACGCTTTATCTGAAGTTATTCAAATATTATTTCATTACAAGAAGGCAACTCGAGTTTATCTTCCAAGCCCCGGGTTCTAGGGAAGGCCCCTCGTGTTGGAATAATTCATTCTGGTTATTACTCAACGAATAACACCTGAATTTGAGCACAACCATGCCCGAGACAGACAGGTTTGACAGTTCGTGGCTGTAATTCTCATTCAGTGTCAGGACTCAAGATCGCTATGCGACATGACATTTAGTTCAGCAGTCATGAACTATTTCAGGCAAGTACGCTCTCATGAAAGCACTCCTTACACATCATGTGGAATGTCACGTTAATGTAAATCGCATCAAAATCATTCAAATTTCATCATTCCATTTCATTTTCAAGGTGAGCGTATGTGAGTGGTTGAGCATTACTTGGAGCTGTTCTGTATAATTCAAATCTCTCGAGAAATATGAAGAATGAGGGCTGTACTTTAGAACGTGACAATCCCTCTCACCCTCTCATCTCGACCTTGAGTGCTATAATCGAATTCCACGTATGTATTTGTCACACCGGTTCCCACGTCGTGTCGTGGTCGAGTGGCCAAGCATGCGTTGAAACTACTTCTGATGGATACTTGGCGGATAGAGGTCCGAACATATAGGCTTACAAGGCCCGTGAAGGGTACGTACCTTGATATATATTGCGCGTATTGTTCGCTGCAAAACCCGTTATCGAGTCCACGAGATGGAGCGTTGCCTCTGCGACAGTACACTAAAATGAGATGGGGGTATTATGCAGACGGCAATTTACGGCAAATTATCAAGTTAACCAAGAACAAGAATGCAACAATGCGTAGTGATTCCTTGCTTTTTTTGGTCTCGGTCAAGCCAGTCAGATAAAACCTCTTGAACTATAGCCTATAGGACTTCATGTTAGTTGTAGTTTTTTTCTTTCTCAATGATTAGCCGATATTAAGTTGCCCCAAATCGGAAATTAGACAGCACCATGACCGTTCCACCAGACCACCACCAACATTCCCCAATACCAAGATTCTGTTAGTTCACAGAAGCTGGTCAAATGAGGTCAAGGATCAGCAGATGCAATTCGTACAGATGAATGTAACACGTCCAATAGTAAAATAACACCTCAACCGTATTCACCTCTAATAATGGTGTTCAATGAACTCCCCTCAAGATTGTTGTATGAAACGTGGAATGGTAATGGTCTCTGCAAAGGTCACTCGGGGTCGCGCGGAGACCAGGTTGCACGAACAGTTTACATAATTAGGAGACCCTGTTTCGGAATAGGCCTGTACACAGTTGAATTTGAAGCAGTATGATTATTATCTGTGTTGAAGGTCATTCAGGTGCGCGCGGAGATCGGACTGTTCGAACATTTACAAAGCAATGGAGATATCGTTCGCCCAGAGGTAGGGCGATCTTTCGAAACTCCCCTGGAGGAAACTCTACAACCTTTCACCACAAAACTTCACTGATATTTCCCCCACACCTGAGGACAATAACATAGTCGAAGATCATGTGAAATTACATAATTTCCAACGAGTTATGACAGTTCAAAAATACTCAGTAACGATAAGTCCATGTGTGAAATTTAATCTGTTCCCGAACGTTTCATTAGGTTAAGCCGCTGTGATCATGCGCATTGATATTACCCTGAACTGGCTTATTATGGTTGCAATAAATCCCGTCGGTCGACTTCGAACAGTTACCGTCGTTGGTCCTGGAATTCTCCGAAATTCAGGTTGTCAGAAAATTGTTAGATCCTCGTCCTCACTAACCATTGCCCGTCGGCATGTACATGAGAGTGAACAATAATTATACTGGGGTAATGAAATGTAGCACAATAATTGACTGCAGCGTCAAAACCGGTCCATGAAAAGCTGGTAAATGTGCCACGCATGTCCTGGAGGGTAATATAGTCCCCACAGGAGGTAATCTGACTGAAGGATAAACCCATCGTGAATAACCTAGGAAATTACAACGTCTAACACGATGTAATTCATAGGACTCCACAAGGATGGTCATGGTCAAAGCATGTATTATAGAGCAATACAAAATAATCATATCAGTTCAAGCCAAACGCTCATACGGATTTCCGTCACAGAATAAGTCAGTTCACGGTTATCAATGCGCATGCTCACAGCGGCTAAACCCAACGAAACGTGGGAGTACTGACAAAATTCCACACATTGACTTATCGTTAATGGGTATTTTTGAACTGCCATAACTCGTTGGGAATCACGTAATTTCACCCAATCTTCGACTATGTTATTGTTCTCAAGTGAGGGGGAAATATTAGTGACGTTTCGTGGTGAAGGAAGCTAAAGTTTTCTCCAGGGGAGTTTCGAAAGATTGCCCTACCTCCACACGGACGTTATCTTCATTGCTTTGTACACTATACGAGTCGTTCGGTCTCCGCGCGTCCCCCTTTGACCTTCGACACAGATTATTAGCATACGCGTTGAATGCAACCGTGAACTGGCTTATTACCGGCTCTTGAAATTCGTGCCATGGTGATCGCGCAATACAGAAATCATCTCAGCATGCAATATTCATTGTTGTCATTGCTGTACAATGAAATGTACTCTGAAAATAAAATCAGTTTTCTTCTCAAATTTACTACAATTTTCACGTTAAATAGTAATTACGTCAAGAGGGGAACTTCCGTTTGATGAGATGATAGGTCCCAGTAGTTATTTTTGTGGGGCAAACGAAGGGGAATGCCGGTGATAGCCTACGTTCGGGTGTGTACGATCAATCGGAACAAAACAACATATATTAAACTGTGTATTATAAACAAATGCGACATCACACATTATTGCGCAATCAGTATTATGGCCCGATTTTGATGGTCGATAACTCTGCAACGGATCATCGTACCGAAATGGAGTTTAGACCTAAATGTTATTTTCCTAGTCTGAAATATCAGCTTCAATCATTTAACTCAGAACGTGCAGACGACCTCTGAATCTCTAATGGGTCCCGCCTTACTGCAAGCAGGCTGGAACTGATTACATACCCACCTCTCCATATCATCTCAGCTGAATAAGTAAGTGATGTATTGCCTTTGCTTTTATCGAACCATGATTGGCTTGAACTGCGGTGTACCTTGAACTCGGAACATTTAAATCCAGAATCGAATCGAACGCACACGTCTACATGGTGTGTCTTGAGAATAATCGAGTGAATTTTATAGGGAGAATGAAAACGTAACTGTGTATCCTCAGGCGAGGTGTTGTTTCTTCATTGCCGCGCTCATCCCACGTGTTGTTGGACCTACGAGGTAACCAAGCACAGTCTCTAAACTGTAAACTCTTTAGATCCTCCAAGTTTTGAAGAAGTGGTAAGAACATGAGTTCGGGTAAAGCTATTATCTCTCACGAATATTTCACATTTCTTACTAATTGATTGATGATGTTGCCAAATTAAAATACTTTGCTACTGATAATATGGTGACACTGGGGTCATGGGAGAATGAGTTAGGGGAATGAAGCATTAACGTCGTCGATCGGAGCCTCAAACCCTATTGTTAGAAACTGAATGTACCTAAAGCCATGAAACGGACATGTTTATCACGCGATGACAATTGAATCTCAGTGTGGTTAATATTCCAAAAGGTAATTAACGCTGCATAGGTCGTTACTCATGAAACTAATAAAAGCGGCCTCGGAAAATGTAACGCCCGGAATGCCGATCCACTTTGAACGTGAATATAGCCAGTGAATATTCTTGGATAATTTTTGGTTCTGAGCACTAAGAATGGATGATACTCTGTGGATATCTTCTAAAGGTTGCTCATGCATAGAGTCAGTCTATTTGCTTCCAGCTTGGCAATATTCATCCTGTTCCATCAATAGTATTCGGAAAAAGACGGCACAAATTCGATGAGTAATATAAAATACATAACGGTTTACAGATATTACCCCGATCACAAGAAACGCCCTCCGACGACCCCGGAGGGTATAAGTGGCAGCAGCTAATCCAGTGCCTGGGTGAAGGCCTACCCAATTTCCTCACATGTTACCAATAATGCCTGAGTGGTACGAGGCAATAGAGATAGAGCACTTTTCCCAAGAACACACTGGCTGTGACTTCCACTCGAAATTTTCGAATCAAGAGTCCAGTGCTCTACCAGTATCGAGCCTATCCAATCCCAACACTTGCCAGTTTTTCGATCTCGTCGCCGTTTTTGTTCAATTTGCCAGTTTGATCCACCTCCCAGCATACAGTGTGCACGATTGAGGAGCATTTCGTTGATTCGGATGGGTTATAGATCAGATCATGAAAAATGTTTAAATATGAATCTGATCTATTTCAACGGTAAGTAATCAATTGGAAAATGTTATCAGTCGTATCATATTCATAGTAAAATAACAACTAATTTTGTTATGAGATGACGTTGAAATGATGCCTCCATAATGCAGTATAGACAGTATTTCCATGGATATGTAAATTGTCAGCGAATACAATATCTAGTAACGGATACGAAATGTCAATCCCTGTGAGCAATTGCAACACGTGTGCACGTATATAGGGTAATGAATACAATCGCAGTAACATATATATATGTTTATATATATATATATATATATATCAATGCTTACCTCTGCCCACTGACGCCAAATCTCATGTAGAGATGTAAAGTGGCTGGAGGATGTGGTTATCGTGATTGGAAAGGTAACCCAATGTGCCAATCGATGTGGCCCTCCAGTCTGCCATTGCCGTTATTGATTCACACTACACCTGAATAGACAGTACTTATGTAGGAGCATCTGATGTCGAAAATGAACCGTCAGTCGATCGGAAAATGAAGGGGCACACTTTAGAGGTTTCTGGAAGAATTTGCTGTGAAGGAAATCATCGGCTCTGTGGAGAGAGGAGTAGAAGAAAAAACATATATATATAGAAAAAACAATAATAATAATATCTCGTTCTTTTATAGCGCTTTTCCATGTCGATGACGTGCTCAAAGCGCATTGTGAAGGCCCAGTCACATTATAACGATTTTTTTCGGATTGCTACACGATTTTCTTGATATCATGACGACTACCAGGAAATGTGGTAATAAATAGCGAATTAGGTCGCTTATAATTGTCGCTAGGTATATTCGCCAAAATGAAAAGAGACTGGCATTCTTGAGCCAAAAATCTAAAAAAATCGGATCGTTGCACTTTACGATATCGTTGTAGTGTGACCGGGCCTCAATACTGGCTTTTCTGTGCTCTTCCGGCGTACCGAACCAGTGTGTCACGTCATTTTGTCTCCGGGAGTCGGGAGATTCCCCAATAGCTGCATCCACATGGCACTCCTTTCATGTGTGGGTTCTGTGAGACAGTCTATAGAGAAAAATCCAAGCTAAAAGGATTGTGAAAACCAGTATCGGCCTTGTGTGGAGTCGAACCGAGCTAATCTGCCTGCCCCAGTATTACCTTTCACCCAATTCCAGAGGGCGTACTATCTTGGTACTTTACAGTCATTAAATTACAGACATCTGATACGAAATACATCGTCTTAGCTGAATTGGACAGATCTGACAATTTCAGAGATTGCTACAGCTGCCCGAGAAACGAAATTGGTGAATTGATATGCTGAGCTGTTCAACTGGCCAGATTCCAGTGTGTGGATTGAATCGGACCTATTCGACGAGTCAAGACAGAGAAAAAATTGAAAATTTATTAGGCGTCCAACAGTTCTGTTTGTCAATCAAGGGCTGTCAAACAATTTCTTCTTTTCCTAGTTGGCGTTCCCTCGGGAGTTGTCAGTCCTGGTTGTTTGTTAACGAATGACTGAGTTGTTGTGGTTCTTTAGTGGACACGATACGATTAGGAGAGTGTCAATGACGATAAAGTCATTCAGTGCTGACTGAGTAGCAAAACTGTCCCAGCCTGGGCTTTTCGACTGGCGAACCTGAGCTCGAATCCCCGTTGGCGTATACGATTGTTCTTAAATAGTACATATGATCGTCTTCTCGCTGAGCGCTCAGTCTGCATAAACAGTCAGAGCCATTTGCGCCTATGGATACCACTCATACACGGCTCATACTCTGCTTACTACACCAAAAAGAGAAAAGAAAGATAAAATATCGTGAGTTGTTTACCCATGTATCTATGAATAAATGTATCTATCTATCTGTCTATATTTCAATATAACCGCTGACTACACACCCTAAATTGATGCCGCGGTAGGAGCTGGGTCTGATCAAAGCAGCGGCAACAAATGAAATACCGGATAAAGTCATGCCCGTTAGTCTGTAGAACAGGAAGTCCTTAATATTCAAGGCTTTGGAATATCACCATCGCCAATTAAGGTATCTAGCTTTTGAAGCTCTGAATATTCAGTGTTGATATTATATAAACAATAGCCCTCACCGATTGGGGTATTCCCTTTCCACGCAGCAACGTGCATGTCTGAAATTAGATATCAGGCATCTAGTATACAATTATTCTTTTCTACGAAACAGTGAAACACCCGCGGGATTAAACAAATCTGGGGTCGTTCAATTAGGTCAAAGCACGTTGAAATGAACATGAAATGAGCTCCCAGTGATCAGGTTCCTTCAATAAAACGGAATAGAAAGTTTTCGCAGTGTCTTATTG
>JAUOBX010260625.1:0-11448 GCA_032360705.1 Eupentacta quinquesemita
TATGTATACATCGTCAAATGCCATATCGCAAATGTATATATATCTGTTTCATAATATGATGACCTCTTCAAAGTAAGGGCCATATTTCCCTTGAGGCAAGTACCGGCTTTGTATCAATATTATATAGGCAGCCTAGGAGTCGCTATCATCCGTCGTTTCAATTAGTGACGATGAAGGGATGACGTCCATACAGTGGAACTAGGTATATTGTAGATGTTGTGCTCAGACAGATAGTGGTGGGTCAGGTT
Organism: Eupentacta quinquesemita; assembly: GCA_032360705.1. Taxonomy (NCBI): domain Eukaryota; kingdom Metazoa; phylum Echinodermata; class Holothuroidea; order Dendrochirotida; family Sclerodactylidae; genus Eupentacta; species Eupentacta quinquesemita. Next base: position 249 of record JAUOBX010260625.1, read on the forward strand.
GTTATACACATTATAATGACACATTCAATTTCAACATTCCGGATAATTATAAAATTCTTTCATTAGGATTATTTTCAATTGTTGGCGATGGACAACTGATTTTATTTTGAACGTTATTGAACAACGTAATTTTGCTGATTGGGGATCTTACACAACCTGATGTAAACGTATCATGCTGAAATGCATTGTAGGAGAAAACCTATATAGACGTAGACTGCAGCTGCAAACTACCGAGTCTTCCGGGTGCCTTGAGTCGAAATTACCCACTGGGGACCGTGATCCCACTCTTGCCTGTAATACTAGCAGACTAGTCGGACTCATATTTTCAATTTACAAAACGTTCCTACAAATAGAGAGGCGAAGATTCGGGTTGTCGCGTTTGCCGTTCACGGAGCCTAAATGTTAATTCACAATTATTCTGAGGCCCAGGAAAAGGATAGATGCATTATACCGTGTTGTTTGAGTAAATGACACATATGTTCTATTGATTTTTTGCTATTTGAATGTATGTTGCTTGTGGTGTTATTAGCACGTGAGTTACATGTAGGCCTATCCTTGTTCGCCTCTCTAGGCTACTCGCAGGAACGTTACTTTTGTTATCCGATCTCATGTAGACGATTCTCGTCATCATTACATATATATAGATCATTTTTGCAGATGATGATGGCAACGCCATATTTATTGGACCTATTCTTATATATCCGTGTATAATTTCGTGTAAGGGTACTGGTCTTGTACAGTAAGCGTGCTGCTGCGAGGACTCTACAGTTGTCTGTGAACGCCATATATGATATCATCACATGATGCCTATTGTAAATATAGCGTACTAAAATGTTGGGTATGTTCCTAAAATTATTGAAATAGGACATATCTGTTCATTATAAAACCCCAATAACTTATAGCAAATACTACATCCGGGAATAAGTGCGACCCCTTTCCTTCGCATTTGGGCCATGGAATGTCTACTTGAGATCGTCCCTCTAACAGTCTAACGTCCTGAAGTGAGCAGCAATATCAACAGTTTGCTCATACCATCTCTCACCCGTATACATAATATTGTGCCAGCTGCACTCTTAGTTTGATACGTGGTACATTATTGGCCTCCTCCAATCGCTATCAAACATAACTTCCATTATTTCATTCCGAATGGGATTGCAGCGATTCCATCATTCATCAGCAGATGTTGAAAACGACGAATAATTATGTTATGCCATTGGGGGAACTGCATCGAACACCTGCATTGCCTGATTACAGTAAAACACGTATGATCTATGCTGTTTTCAGCAGGTAAAACCTATGTATGGATAAAGTGTCAGAATCACAACCTCTTCACATGATCGTCAGACGATATGACGCACCATCTGATCACAGCGTATGTGAGGTGGAATCAGCTGGCCGTACACGTATTGCAGATCCCTACAATTCAGCGTTCATCAGTTAATGACCACCTCCTTCCCATTCAGGTAACTTTTATGATTTACTTGCCGATTATATGATCCACTCGCAGGACCCGGTCATGGGACCTCCTCATGCAGTCATTGGAGCAATCCTAGTGGATAGATAAAAAACACTGACAGAGGTAGGCCTACAGATATTTTGTGTTAGGAATAGTGACCGTCGTATTACGTATTACGTGTGTCTAGCAGAAATCACATTTCTATTACGGACAAACGGGTCCGGTAAAAGTCAACAAACACATGCAGTATTCATTTCAAATTCGGTTAGCTAGATAATAATAATAGACGAATTTTAGGCCATCGAACTCCTGCATTGTCTGATTACATTGAAACAGGTAAACCCTATTGTATGGATGAAGTGTCAGAATCACAACCTCTTCATATGATCGTCAAACGATATGATGCACCATCTGATCACAGTGTATGTGAAGTGGAAACAGCTGGCCGTACACGTATTGCAAATCCCTACAATTTAGCGTTCCTCAGTTACTGACCACCTCCTTCGCATTGGGGTCACGTTTATGATTTACTCGCCGATTATATGATCCACTCATTGGATGCAATCATTGGAGCAATCCTAGTGGATAGAAAAACCACTGAGGTGGGCCTACATATGTTTTGTGTTAGGAATAGTGACCGCCGTATTACATATTACTTGTGTCTAGCAGACATCACGTTTCTATTACGGACAAACGGGTTCAGTAAAAGTCAACAAACACATGCAGTATTTATTTCAAATTCGGTTAGCTAGATTGGATATTACCCGCATTTTGAACATGGCCTATGCCGATTATACTACTTCTTATGAAATTCCACTCGCATTTCAGGGATGGGCCTACGCCAATTGTAAAAATAGTTGAGTGGGTCAAATATAAATTTTGCTTCATGAAAAAAAAATATCCTCAACAAATGATTCGAGGGATTTGACAAAGCTCTGATGTCACCCACATGAAAAGGTTCATTTAGAGAAAAGTATCCGATAATTGGAAATTGTCACGCTGACCTCTAAATAATTAGCCGGATTCATGTAAATAGCCTAGACAACATTGCAGAAGTGATCATGGTCGCTCTGGAGTCCATTGTATGTTACTGGGAAGACGATTTGCATAATGGTATTGTAAATAGATGAACAATAAGCGAAAAAATGTCGAACATGATATAATTTTGCATTCTCTGAGAAGTTTTCCCTGAACCAGGACCATACACGTAACATATGTGGCAACATATACATTGTTCGTTCATGTAAGGTTACCTAAAAAGAACATGTTCATGTTTTAGCTGAAGTTGAATAGTCAAGAAGTCAAGCAATTCCACATTCTATTATTTTTTATTATTATCTACAATATTTGAGGTTGGCCATACGTCCTCTCAGGCAGGTCAGCACGTCTCATTTCTAGGTCTGGGGAAGAGTTTAGGGGTTCTGGTTGTGTATAATTCCTAGGTGGAGTGGCCGTGGCGTAGTGGTTACAGCACTCACCCCGCATGCTGAAGGTGGGCGGTTCGAGTCCGGGATCGGTCGTTGAATCTGAAGCCAGTCTCCTGTCAACCCAGCAGCAATAAGAACCTGGTGTTTTCACTGGGGAAAACAATGAGTGGTGCGGAGAGGAGTTGCCGTCCGCCTCAATATACGTCGTCCTATTTGTACGTTCTACCGTCAGACATATGAATCAGTTAATTTACTTTTGGCAATGCAACTTACGTTGTAAAGATAGACAAATTTAACAGAACCCCACTTTTTTAGCTATGTCTGTGCTGTTGCAATTGGAAACTAGTTCGATATTGCTGAGAAACCTAAGATTTGCGCCACACTAAATCTAATTTATGGCGGCCAAACGCCGTGCATCCGTTCGATCTGTAACGATTTCGGGGTAACATTTCAGATGTGATCAACCGCCAACCTGTTGTATGCCTCATGACCTATCTCGGCTGAGAATTGAATAACTCTGTATTACGTAAATCAGCTAGTAATGCTAAGAGCTCCTCTGTGTGAAACGTTCGGAACCGAGCAATTCACCTAGTTCAGTGCAGTACTGTAACGCATCTACATATTGATATGAGCAAGTTAGTATTTATTGCACTGAGCTATGACGAAATCAAGGCAACCCCCGTCCACGGTAAACGTGGGGTAGTTAGGCACTGGCAGATTGATGGGCTAGCCTGAGGCAACGTACCTCACGGAAAGCCGTGCTAGACAAAAATACCATATTTAATGCTAGCATTCATTCGATTTTATGCTAGCATATATTCAATTTTATGCTAGCATATATTCGATTCTATGCTAGCATATATTCGATTTTATGCTAGCATATATTCACAGACAATGAATGAGGAGAAATATATGGTAGCAATAAATCGAATATATATGGTACCATATATTCGAATATATGTTACCATTACATCGAATATATGGTACCATTAAATCAAATATATGGTACCATATATTCGATTTTATGGTAGCATTAAATCGAATATATGGTAGCATATATCCGAATTTATGTTAGTATTAAATCGAATATGCGCTACCATATATTCCCGTCTTCTCATTGGCTGTGGCGGAATTTTTGGTCCAATCTGGTGTTGAATAAATGCAGCGCCTGCACTCAATGCATGCACTGCATGCAGTGCATGCTCAGCTAGCTAGGGGATATATACACGCAGAATTGTTGAATTACCAATTTTCACATTAACTTCGGGGATTAAAACAGCACCTCAAAATAGTCCGAACGCAAAACAGCTGTGCAAACCTTCATCATTTTGAAAAATTTGCGACATTGTATAATGTGCATGGTCGGACAACTGTCGAAACTCAAGCGAAAAAAGATGTAAGTTTTCATTTTTTTGGCGGTGAGCAGATGACAACTGTGATTGGTTGATAGATCCCCGGTACTTGATTGGTCGAATGATTACTACCATAACATATAGTTTATGGTAGCAATAAATTGAATTTTACTCCCACTTGACACACAGTGACAAGATAATTAGCGGAATATCGACATTTCATATAGTATATAATAAGGTTTTGCATTGTACTTCTGATCATTGAGAAGCGCTTCAGAGGGCGTTGCCTTGCCCAAGTATTTACATACATACAGATGCAGATACAGATGCGTGATAAACAATAAGATACCGATGGGCAACTTTCAGTATAAACATTCATAACGGCGCCCAAAACTACTGCACTCACATAATGGACCCCACAAAATTGTAAATTAAGAAGAAAATCAACCTTTTTTGTCAAATTATACCATTGTAGGTATATAAATACATTCTACTCTTACTGGGTAACCATTGCTTAAACTATGTAAAATAGGCATATGAATGAGAATGTTACCTAAAGTTAATGAAGTTCGCATTTCACTTATTCCGTGTGATCCATTTTTGAGTGAGCCATGTATGCTATGTGTGTAACTTCTCTGGTATGAGACTATAAAAAACTAAAACAAACTAATGTGTTATTGCATAGGCCTACTATCACAGCTAATATTATATGCATTACAACGGTGACTGACTGGAGTTTCAGTTTCTCTGTCTTTTAGCTTCACTTTCCTGCATACCGAGGCGTTACTATGTATGGTACCCGTGAGGAAGCCGCGCAAAATTCACGCCTGTTGTTATTTTCAATGTAAATATGATATGTTTCGACGGAGAGCTTACTGTATCGACAGAGTGGCGAATGAATTAGTGAGCATGACTTCCAGGAATAACTTGGATGTATGTTCGGAAGCAAGAACAGGCAGCATATTCCGAAAAACTGTCATATAAAGAGAATAAAGATACGCGTGGCAGCATATATTGGGACATGCATCAAACTAACTATTAGGAAATAGTCAGGTTCACTATGTTGAAAATAAACGACTTCGTTGGGATTGTTGGAGAAAGCTAATCTATACATTTTTGCGAAGCGTATAATCTGAGCAATCAGAAAACTAATGTTTCCAATTTGGCAGGCGCATATTTGGCGGCCAACTTGGATTTTCAAAATGGCCGCTCTAAAAATGGTGTTTTCCAATATCTCAACATCTGAGAGAACCAGAGTCCTGATTATAAGAGCTAAACATACATTCGTAGGGGCAAGGGATCTAGTGATACCAAGTTGTATAAGCTGAACGTAACCACTAGGCAGCCCTTTTGGATTCTCAAATAGCGGCTTCAAGAATGGGCGTTTCTCAGTAGGTCTATCTCAATATCTAGGTGACATAGACTCATGGGTTTAACGGCTGAACGATCTTCTATATAGGGTGACATTTGTGATGAATTGAAAAAAAATCAACAGCAATTCAAAAGATAGAAGGATAATTTTTATCAATCCCGCTTGGGGTAGGGGGGCGGGCGGCAAAATCCACAAACTACACTGATATCGGTACCGATATCAGGCCAATATAACCCGATACTGAAACTGGTTACCGATAATCGGCGCATCACTATATTTTGTGGTCCTGGAAATGTGGAACAATAGAAACCAACATGCATCATCACAACGATATTGTATTGACTAGTACACGGAGGCCCAGTTTCGCGGAAGTTACCGAAGTTGGGAGCAACAAGAATCGGTAGGCCTACCTACTATCTAACAATTATTGGTCAGGCTAATGCTGACCTCGCGCTTCATCTTGAAGCTGGAGAAGCACTGGACCATGCATGCGAACATCTGGAAACGCAGATGAAGGTGCGTGCTGGACTTATTGGCATTTCCAACAACGCCAACGTCAGACAGGGTGTCTTCATTGCTGCACAAGCACTGTCGTGCCTGTCGAAGGAGTGAAGTCAAGAGGGAGCATGCCGCAATCGACAAAATCAAGGTTGCGAGTCATGGCAATCCATTTGCACTGAGGGTGACCAACTGCACAATCTGATCACTCACGCCTACGTTCCAGACGACAGCAATGCTGTCATGCAGTGACTAGTCGAAATTGATCCACCTCCTCGAAAAGTCGTTGACAGCAGGACCACCCAATGACGATCAGCAGCAGTTGCAATATGCGAGCGGTCTGCAGTGCGATGCTGAAACCATGGACATGAACACACACACTAAGGGAAACCGGAGACACAAATCGCAAGATCGCACCGGTGGACGGTATGGAGGCCGTGCAGAAGCTGACAAAGAAACCAGCCATGATAGTGACAGTCAAGGACCTCAGTGAATGATTTATTGCCAGACGGATGCCTCTAACAAGAGCTTGCATGTGATGAGACCATTCTGGTGTTTGATACTCACAAGTTAAAAGGCTGACTCTCCGAAGAGTACCACAAGAGAGAAACAGGGACAAGAAAAGGATTTAGGCCAATATCACATCAGCGACGGCACCATCATCAAACATATCCCGATGAACCGGTTCCGTTACCATGACAAGACGAAGGCAGCAAGAACCATGGAGTACATCATTATTCCGGTCAACATTATTATGTGGGCATCAAGTTGCTTGGTTTTATCAATTTGAAATTTACCAGCAGAGAAATTGAGTTAACGTGGTCAGATATAATATTATTCATTTAAACTTGCTCTAGATGTTTTATCGACGGTATTTTTTTTAACGGTATAACTTCTTTATTATGACCACGGATATATTCATATACATAGCTATAAATAAACAGAGCCATCACCTCGGAATTAAGGGAAAATATGCTCCATTATCAATTGCATTTGCCAAATTCAGTTCCATTGAATAGTGATCATGTATGTATTTATTTGGGTGTGTGATGCCGTGCTTGTAATCAGGAATGTACCTGTTCTGGGTATGAGCTTACCTCCGTATATTATACATCAAACAGTTACGTTTCAATGTGGAGCGTCTTGAAAATTCTTACAATGTAGCTCATCGAATAATCACATGCATGTCTCAGAGTGTCATTAGCAGTCATCGAGGTAATTAATCATTATCGAATGCCTCAACACGTATCGATAGGTTGAAACAAGTGATGCATGTTATTGCTAATTGTCTCTCATCGGAACTATTTGGTAATTTATACCCGATTATGTATACTCGAACCGATATCCTCTGTTCAGATTCTTCCCTATAAACACCAATTTAGTGTAAGCCGTTGTATATAACTATCTCTGCATATACCCTATGTATTATGTTTGTTCATTTCAACAAACTCTGATCATTTTTTATAGCACATCATATCGTAGACTTAATACTCATTATATATACAGTCTTCAAGACAATATCATAATGTATTATGAATGCTCATAGTTTACTTCTAGCGAAATAATAATGAAAACCAAAATGGACAGTAATTACTTATCGAGACACTCGATTTGTAATTGGAAATTGATGCTGCTGTATAGTACTTCAGACGAAATTTCAAATCCTGTGATTTGCCCTTCAATTATTTGCTAATAATAATTCATAATCTCGATGGTTGATGATCATATTTGTTATGTCACTTGGGACCATATGTTTAATTCACATCCGAGTTGGTTGTCATCGACTCGGTCGATCGATGACACATTAACGATTTTGTGTACTGACTGTGAGGCAGATGTTGTTACTCTAATGGATTAACCTTTGAACGAGTAATTGTAATCCCATATCTAACATTCAGGGATGGAATTCCCAATTGAGGCTGTCAACATCTTTTGGGGATATTTACCCTATCCTTCGTTCATGAGGATATGCAGCTGCGCATGTGTTCGAAAGTTGACCTCGTGTCTTTCGACCTGCCCCAGTATCTGCCCCACTATGCATTGGACAATACTCATGACAATGAGGCAAGAAGTTACCAATGACTACTCATTCCTGTCACAGGATGATAAGTATACCCATACACACAAAACCACTCTACGTAACTGCACACAAATAATTGTGAACCAAATCAGAACGGATGGTCAGTTGTGCTATCTCGTTGTACGGATAAATAGTACACACATTTTCAGTAACAATGTCTCTGGTGAATATTCTCGATTCTGTCCAGCTGAGTAAATTATTCTCCTAATTTGCAATATTTATTCGAAATCTCGCATTACTTTCATCAAATGACGTAAAATCTATAATATGTCTTTCGACAAGAAGGATTCACCACCCTGTAGCCATTCGTTATCAGAGAAGATCGATGGGATTCACTGTCTAGCTGAATATTCTATTTCGTTTGTTCTTGGAAAGAAACCCGTGGTGTTTTGTCCCACAATGTTTCCCCAGTGCAGTTATTTGATAATCAACATGCCCTAGATTTCTACTGACCCAATTTTTGTCAACGTTAGGAGGGGGTAATGAAACTATTAAATTACGAGTGCAGCAACCTCTCGAACAAGGATGAATTCCACCCAACATGAAGCACCAAAGCTGGTTGCATTTTCCGAGCGCAACGAGGTGGATAGAGCGTCAGCATATGGTTTTGCCGTTCAACCGATTGAAGCTTATCATTTCTCTGTTTCATCATTAGGCTTCTGGTGGTTCCGGAAATAATGAGCTGCTTCTAGATGTCACGATGCCGAACACAGGTACCAGCTGGCAGGAATACATAACTGGATATAGCACTCACGTCATCTAAGAATCCTCGCCAGGTCATGGACCAAGGCGATGCCTCTGTTGCGTGACCTTAATGTGAAGGAGACGGTCATTAGACGCAGACGGCAACATACAAATGACCTTCCCCTGAATGTTAAAAATCGGTATGAGGCACGTTGCGGACATGAAGGTACAACGCGGACTTGAACCGGTAACCTCTGGATCACCAGCTCGACGCCCTAGTCAACTAGTTGACGGCACAATAGGTCACACGTTATCTATTTAGTTTATTTTGTCAACACATTCTATGAACTATTGTCTGAGCAACGAACATAACACTGAGAAGTATTCGTTATTACTCGGTGTATTCTGCAGGAGTAGACGTCACCTAATAATGAAAACTAAACCGACATTCACTCGACACTCTACAATGCATTTATAAACACAAACATTCCATAATCTCTGTTTTTGGCAATGCTGATTACTCATTCAAAAGCCCATCGATGACGTGGACATTGAATTCATGAATGATCTGAATGCTCCATTGATCAGTATCAATATTGGCCAGCCATCAGAATCATCACATTTAATGTACCGTATGATCCTAAAAAGCAGTTCGGGTGAGATATCCCCCAAATTTACTGTGACTTCATATCTGAACACTGGGGCATACGTTTATAGCATAAACTCTCATAATAAAAGTTTACTTGAGCGGTGCTTTGTAGACGGGCCTAATAGGGCCAGGTAAGCAAATTGAGATGAATTTAAGTTACCTGATTCAATAATTATGATGCATTTTGGTCTTCCACTAATTAGGGCCTCCATGGAATGTGCCCATGAATGATATTTCGAGGAGCTAGTCAATGTTTACGACCACGTCGTACACTCCGGTCATCATGCTCCAGGTCACCATTGTGGAGCGGTCCTTGTCACAGCGAGTGGGTGATCAGGCTTCCAGAAACGTCTCGCCAGACTGCCAGAATATGGCATATATAGATGCATTTATAGATGAACTAACGACTCACTAACCAACTTGTAATACAACGTTTTACCGGGATAGAGCTTCCCATGTGTGTGTGTGTCGCGTTCGGTCAACCGCTCAACACAGTCGCTTCAATCGGTGGGTAATTTCAACAAACTCATAATCAAGTCGGAAGACATACCTGTTCACTGAGTATTTCAGTTGCTGATTTTCCTTCTGTTTTGTAATATATCGTAGTGCCCAGTGTCTATGTGATCCACATTTCCTACGTGGAAGACATATGCACGAATTATCATGTGTGAAATGATGTTAACAACGTTTTGACCGCTTTCGGGCATGAATCTGTAATTCTTGAGTGATTCCGTCAGACAGACTCAGGATTCAATATTAAAACACGCTGCCAATGTACCTCGGTTAAGTGTTCTCGCCCAGGAAAGCCACAAGCAGAACCATTTATTAAGATATCCCATGGCGACTCTCGTTATATTTGTCATCGAGTGACTCCCATGAATGCGCTTCTATCGCCCACAGGGAAGGTTTTTTGAAGCGAACTCAAGATTTTCCTACTTGAGTGCAGTTATTCCCGTGGTATGTATGAGCCGACAAGAACAGCAAGCCGCAGACAATATTGCGTAAGTATGATGAAAAACTGTGCCTCAATTACTGCATCGTCACCATGCTATCTGAAGAGCAAACAGTTAACAGTTGATATAATAGACACATTCAAAAGTGAATACCACTATTTAGTACGACGCTCATCTAGTAAACAATTCATTTTATGTGGAACATTCGTGCGTATACTCAATACATTATAGATCTCATCTGCCAACATAACTACTGTGAACTATCACGGGACATCGTCATTTTGGCTGATAATAAATCATTCATCAACTCTTTTGACTGTTCATGTCAACGGATGTTAATGTACGTACCACGTACCTTCTTAGTAGAGTATCTTGCTGAGAACGTTGTTCATAGCTATTAGACACAGTTGGCAAATGATCTGGCTATTCATGCAGAATATAAAACGCCCAAGTAAGTAACTGTTTTGTGCCATGCCTGACCAGTCTGTAAGAAATCAGTACGGTAAAGTTTATACGAAAAAGTTGCAGTAATGCAGTTTTTACTTTCTCAAATGACATGATGAAATAAACTATTAAATAGTAAATATAATATGCTTGTATATTGGTCATGGAATAGTTAATTTCAAACTTGATCAGAGCGCAATCATGAATTTCGGCAATAAGGGTAATGGTCGGAAGACATAATTTGTTAGTTTTTGGTCAGTTTCAACAAGTTTTAAAAACGTGTAT